>PVJL010004937.1:0-19853 GCA_004026885.1 Lyroderma lyra
GTTTTAGTTTTTAAGGAATTCATCCTGTCCGCTGGGATCTTCCTTTTTGACATGAGGGCTTTATGTTCACTGCCCAGATTATTGCTTTTGTGGTGTCTTGCTGTAGGGCAGACACTAGGTGGCACTGGGGGTCAAGTTTTGGGGGAGAGGGGGCTGTTTGTTTCTTGTTTCTGATCTCCTACTGCGTTTGGAGGCTATGGGCATATATCCTGGGGAGAGGCCAATAAAAGGCTTTAGGTCCTTTGCTGGGGAAAATCAGTCTTCCCAGCCCTGATTCAGTACCTAGCTGTCTAAAGGCTCACACTGCTTTCGGAACTCTGGGGTGCACGAGGAAGTGCCCGCTCCATAAGTCCAAAGCTGTGGGCCTGGCCTGAGACAGCAGGATCGCCTTTGCAGCAGGCTGGGAACAGGAACTGCAGCCCTGTGTAGGTCTCCAGGGGGCTTAGAGCTGGGGTGTTACCTTTGCAGTTCAGAGTCCTCGCTCAGCCCTTCTACCACTCAAAAGTTCCAGAGGCTGGCTCCCAAACTCCTTCCGTCCCCAGCTCCCCAGTCTCTCTTCCCCTCCCCCAAACTGCGCAGCTCCGAATAGTCAGCAGGGGTCGCGTCCCGCGTGGTCCGTCTCTGCTCCCTTCCCTCTCCCCGACTCGCCCCTTTCCCGCCAGCCTTCAGGTTTACTTGCGATTTGTGGATTTCTCAGCAGCCGGTTTGTCACTCAGGGTCCGCTTTCTTGGCTCCTGGACGGCCGTTCAATTGTGTTTTCTGGGAGAGGCTTTAGGAACCTCCTCTCCAGTCGCCATCTTGTCTTCTCTCTCCTTTTTAAATATTGTAAAAATGTGGCTCTTTTTTTCTCTTACCAAAGTTAATGTATTTGCTTTGTTTATTCTTAAAAGGTCTGCAAGTTCTCCTCCCAGACTATCTTCAGGAGCGTTTTGTACAAGCAGCTTTGAGCTACATCGCTTGCAATTCAGAGGGAGAATTTATCTGCAAGGACAATGACTGCTGGTGCCAGTGTGGTCCACGATTTCCGGAATGCAACTGCCCTTCCATGGACATCCAAGCCATGGAAGAGAATCTTCTTCGCATAACTGAGACCTGGAAAGCCTACAACAGTGACTTTGAGGAGTCAGGTAGGATGTAGGTTTTCATGTAACAACACTTGGAAACTTGGCCCCAAAATTTACTTGACTGTATTGACAAGACATAAGAAATGTTACATCTTGGAAAGGATTTTATTTAATGTTTTTGTTATTTTCTCAAATAGACACGTATATGTATTGCTTTTATTACTGGTTATTTGGTATTTTACTGGGAGCACATACAGTGCTTTGTGTTGTGCTATTATATGTACCGCTGTTAGGAGAACCTAGTTTGCTCTTGAGCTGGTCTGTCAGTCATTTAATAATGAAAGTCCTTGCTTTTCTCAGCATGCGAGTTTATCATGTGATACCGCTGGTACCTCTGTGGACTCTGCTCATGGTCCCTCACCCTTACTTGGGAGGCAAATGCAGAAAGGAGTTGTTTTCTACCTTCTTTTCATTAACGTCTCATGAATGCGAATGTTCACTTAGCCACTTATTTGTTAATCAAATGTAGATCAGTTTTGATTTGACAGTGTTTTTGAATTTTAGTTTTTATTATTTCTGAAAGTTTGAGTGTTTTTCATATTGCTTCTCATTGAATGCATAACTGTGATCATATTTGTTTCATAAAGCCTTGCAATTTAATGAAAGATTAAGGATGCCTCAACATAAAATTAAAAATATTGATAAGAGCCTTTATATTAATTTATGATAAAAGAATTTTTTAAAAATCCCCAGAGTGTGGTAAGTATAAAAATGTAGGATTTAATCAAAGTGTTGGACATGACCTACTTTCAAATGGGCAAAGGAGGTTTTAACTGCCAACAGCTGAGATTTATATGCTTGAAGTTTATAATTTTTCTTATAATTCATTTAACCCAAACACACTTAAAAAGTGACAACAAAATTTGACTTCCATTCATGATAAAAGACATAACAAATTAAACATAAAAGCAACATATCTCAGCATAATAAAGGCCATACAAGACAAGCTTACAGCTAACTTCATGTAAGAAAAGAACAGAATTGATGGTTTCAACAAAGCATTGCACTTTTGTGGAGTATAACCACCAAATTATGGAATAAAGGGTAGGTGAATAGATTTCAGAAGAGTTAGCAGATTTAGGTTTTCTTAAGGTATATTTTCATAAAAAATAGTTCATAAGAAGTAACCCTTCTCAATTTTAATAATAATTCTATATACAAATTTAAAAATATGTTTATATAAACAGGAAGGACTGTCCAGAATGAAAGATGCTTATCTCATTGACATTGTTAGGAAACCCAATGAATTTCTAATCTCAAATTTTTCTTTCTAATTTTCTCAACAGAATACTCAAAAAAAATCACATAATAGCCATCTAACATATTCTATTCATATAGAACCATCTGAAGTTTAAAAATAATTATGGGATACAGCACTTTTAGATAGACTATATGGTTAAAATTTTAGAAATGATGATAGTTTATGATAGGTCAAACCAGGGAACAGTTTGACCCCCACCCCCTTTTAATATTCAAAGAACTTAGAGAGGAAGGCTACCTCTTTTATTTTGCCTCAAAAAGGGTTTTTTTTGTTTTGTTTTGATTTGTTTTAAAATACCACATTTGGGCTTTTGCTTCCTGGTAGATGTAGTAGATTGGTAGTAATTACAAAGGTAAATATTTTTAAAAATTATATCCTTAAAGACATAAAGGATAATAAAAGCAAAAAAAATGAAATGAAATAAAATTTCTGAAAAGAGATATTAGCTGGGAATTTACAACTTGCCTGCCTGCCTGCCTTCCTTCCATATCCTTTCTCTTTCTCTATTTATTTTTTTCATTGATTAATATAATTCTGCGAACATTTGCCAATTCTTGATTTAGTCTAGAAGCTAAGGAATCTGCATTTTCCCCAGCAAAGAGAGGTTAAAAACAGCACATTTCTAGTGGTTGTGGAGAATAGAGTGACAAATTTCTAGACTTCATCAACCTAACAAGTTCAGTTTTATGACAAGTTATTTGCTGAATTTTAGATAAAACTGGATGCTAAAGAACTATCAGAACTCTTTGAAAGCACAGTGAAGTTTCCCACAGACTTAAGTGCTTAAGAAATAAAAACTCTGAGGGAAGGGCTTGAAAATAAAATAGATGGGGATAGAAAAACCCAGAGGGAGTCAGGAATTGACACTGAGTCTCCACACAGTTATTGCTGGGGTGCAATTATCCATTCAGGGCGGAGTCAGAAGCTGAGAATCTTGGATTCGTGCCTGGAAAACATTGCTATTCCAGGACAGAGGGACAAAAATTTTCCTTTTGCAGTCGCAGAAGGTTGAATTGAGAAAATTGGAGGCTTGAGGGGTTTAAGTGCACATTGGGTCCCCTCTTTAAGAATATGCTTCATTTTGAATCTGCCTGTGAATAGAGATAAACTGAAAACTTCCGAATGGTAGAGTTGAATCTTCTGCCATGTTAACAGGCCTGCAGTACCAGATGCTCACATGTCCTTACTAGAAAGTTCTGAAGGTCATGCCCTAAGAACAGGGGTGACTCAGAGGTAGACCGAGTCCTACTTAATTATAACCCAACACAGATTATAGTTCAATTCCTCAGCCCAAGGAGTTGATTCTACAGATCAACTCCCTGTGGTGCTTGTTAAATATGAACAGGGTCACCTCTTGAGGATGGACACATTTTCTCAGACCTCTGCAGTTCTTTTTACAATGGATGGACACACAACCCTGATTCATAATGAATGTGAGCAAGCAAGACCGTATGGCTGATATGAAAGCAAATAGAAACTCAACAGTAGATGGGAGATGATCCAGGTGCTGAAATTAGTAGGAAAGATGTTCAGATAATTGTTAAAGTGTGCAAACAAAGGAAAGGAAGGATGGAGTAGATGAAGATGTTGAAGAGTTTGGAATCTATGAAAGTGGACTTTTCTGAAGTAAGACGGTGAAGTAGAAACCAGGAAGAATCCCCCGGGGTCAAATAGACAACTACATTGTGAAGGGAGAGGTTTGGGGCGTCTTCTCACTGCATTGTGTTGGATCAGATATAATTTCACTGTAATGGTTATATCATTAAGTATTATGTATTCCTCCTTACATTAAATATTCTAAATAAAAGACTAATACTGTAGCACTGGGTAAAATCATCATCGTCGTCATCATCAAAAACTATTTGGTTTTCAGTAGAGACATGTCAATACAGATAAGTTGAGGTAAAAGTGCACAGAAAATGAAGTCCTGCAAGCACCAGTGAAAATTACTGGACTAAATTTTAAAGCAAGATACATTAATTGAAGTAAAAATATTCCATAACAATAAAATAATCAGCCCCATAGGAATATATATCACAAGTATTAATGTACGTAAATCCCGCTACACCCACTGAAAAGGCAACTAGGACTTTATTAAGACTATTGTACGGTAATAAAGGAGAGGCACAGCAGAGACTCTCAATAGACTTAGAGTCGAACTCCACTCCTCTGAAATAAGAGGCAGGAGGATGTGTAAAACACTGGGATTAGGTGGTGGGAAAGTGCTAGAGCACATTAGCAGGGAGGGTGGACACTGCGATTCGGACGTCTGTGGGTGCTGACTGTCCCCTCTTGAAGTCAGTCTCCTCCTTTCCCACAGAGACTGGGGGTGAGTGTGCCTTCTCCTTTGCCTGTCATGCTTACATTTCAAGCAGTTGGTTCCCAGGTCCCTGAGAAAGACACTTCTGCTTTGTAGAACATTTACAGGGATGGAGAAGGAATTCACTGTTGCAAGTTTTCTGAAGAAGAGGGAGAGCAGAGGTGTACAGTCAGGAATAAATCTGCTCCGAGTTGAGTCAAGATGAGGGGAACACTCAAGTCCCTTTGGTTAATACCCAATAGCAGAGCCCCCAAAACCACGAGGATTTGGCAGGATTAAAAGCAACAGAAGACACATAAGAATCATAGTGTGACATTTTAACATATTTCTTTTAATAAATGAACAAACAAACTGAATATCAGTAAAGATTTATTGACTTTGAAAAGAAAGTTAACAGACTTGATGAAAATAAAAAGGAACACTGAACATACAAAAAGAAATGACAGAATTCCTAATTTCTCATGTTCATGAAATAATTACCAAGTTTCATCATATGCTGGATCATAAACCTGAACAAACTCCAAAAGACTGAAACCATTTAGAATACGTGTTCTCACCACAATGGAATTAAACCAAAATCAATAAGTAGAAGATAAATGGGCAGACTTAATTTACCAGAAAATTAAATTCTAGGCTTCTAAGTAACCTATAATAAAGTAGTTAGATAAAAAGAAGTTATGTCAAAACAATGTTAAAAATAAGACGAATCAAAACTTGTGTAATGCAGGTAAAGAATTGCTCCAGGGGAAATTTATAGCCTTAAAGACATGTTTTGACCAAAAAAAGAAAAACAAAAAACTCAAAAACAGTTATTTAAGCTTTTACCTTAAACATTTTAAAAACAAACAACTTTTCCTTAATTAGAAAGGAACAAGAAAGACAACAGTAGAAAGTAATGCATTTGAGAAAACTGGGCAGCCAGAGAAAATCCAAAGTCAATTGTTGGGTCTCTCAAAGATTAATAAGCCTAATAATTACCAAGGATAATAATAAGAAATGGAAAAGTATACAAAATTTAATTATCAGGAACGTGAAAGGACACATCATGAGAGATACTATAGAAATCATTATAAAAACGTGAAGATACTATGAAGAGGTTTTACATCAATAAATTTGCCAGGTTGGATGCAACACATACATTTTTCCAAAAGTCAATTTACCAAACTTTACAGGAAAAAAAATGGAAAATTTAAATTATTCATTATGTTTGAAATAAAAGTGTCTGTTATTAAAATGCCTTCCCCCTCCATAAAAAAACCTCTTTTGGATATACAATAAGAAAATTATAAATAATCTTTATTATGACCAGCAATTCAAAAATTCTAACAATGTGTAGAGAAATAAGATATATTATGATTAAATTAAATATACTTAAGATTAAGCTTAAAATATCTATCCAATTTCATCACAAATGAAAAATAGAACAGAATCATGTAAACATCTCAATTCAGAAAAAATAAATACCCATTTATGATTTTTAATAAAGTCTTTGAGCGTAGTAGCATTATACTTTAAAACTCTGAAAGTGGAAACTATCAAACTGCCCATCTACAAAGAAAGAGTGAAAAATTGTGCTGTATTTGCTCAGTGGAATTCTGTAAAGCTAAGGGAATGAATGCTCAACCTAGAATGATATGAATAAATCTTTCAAATATAACAATGAACAAAGGAAATTAGACTCAAAAGTATATGTGTACTACGTACGTGATTTTATTTATAATATAAAAACAGCCAAAGCTCACGTGTGCTGTTCTAGTTCAGGGCTACGAGACCTCTGCTTAGCAAGGGCCGAAGTGATGGTAGAGTCTGAGGAGACTTTGGGCTCAGCTCCTGCCATTCCTTGACCCGCAGCTTGGCTACAATGGTATGTTCAGTTTCGTAAAGTTCTCTGAGTTCACATTCCCCATCTGTGCACTGTACTATATTTATATCATAATTTAATGTAAAATTGAAAAGATAAGAAAAGTTTATGAATCTAAATAATCTAAAGGACATACTCTCAGAATAATTGAATCAGTTAAGGCTTTTAAAGCTCGTTACATGTTTATGTGCTAAATTGGTAGTGAATTGGTCAAAAATTAATCAGGAATGTTCAGAGAGATTGAACTACTAGTAAGAAGCTAGTGCTAAGAAAGGTCAGACATTTCCTCTTAATTCATACTTGGGCCGCCCAGCTTAAGTTTAAAAGCATATTCTTACCACATGGGTCCAGCTGTGTGAATGGTGGGAAAACAGTGATTTACCAGAGATACCTATTTTTTTGCATGATATCTATAAAATTTTAATACTGAAAAATTTTATGTTTCTTAGTTCCAATTGGTATTTGGTATATTTTGCTGATTCATGTTTAATTTGATGTGACCTCACTCTGCTGTAAATTTTATGATCCATCATATATAATATTGGGGGTTTTCTTTGAATTTCAATGTATAACTAAAGAATGAATTCAAACTTTTTATTAGTACATAACATCTGTAGTCAGACCACATTCACTTATCCACACTTGCAACTAAACAACAGGTAAAATGTTCTATTTTTAGTGGACTCTTTCAAAATTAGTGAAATGTACGGAAGAGCATGTTTGAAAGTTTTGAGAAGAGCTTTTATTTTGAGAACTAAAACTTCTTTTTGGCCTCATAGAGATAAACAAAATATAAAAGTAATGAGGCAGACGTTGCACTGGGGAACGATTTCTGAAATGTCTCACCACCCACAGGCTCCTGCGAGTTGACAGACTTTATTCTAAGTACTTTGATTGTAAGGAAATGCACCAGCTCACTTCATTTCCATGGTGACTGAGAAAGCAGTGATGGTGTGTGCAAGTACACTCTGTAAATGTTTCCTTGAATTTTAGGTACAAGAGATAGTTATTTATGTATATTTATCTAGATGCCTGAAATTAAAATCCAGTTATACTCTAGACAGACAATATAAATTGGGGTGGAGTTTATTTTCAAATATTTAGTTCAACTTAACTTGAAAAATTTTTTTAATCCAAATAGTTAACATGCAAGTATCTGAAAGGTATTTTTATTGATGTTGAGGAAAAATCAGTATGCATTTGTCATTTTATCAGAACAGAATGCACATCTGAATTTAGGAAGTTCTTCCTTAAGCACAAGTCACAGCATAACATGGGGAAATGTGTGAATGAGAGTGCGCAGAGTAGCGACAGAGAATTGGAATACCCATCATAAAATCTAGGTACAGAAACGCACAGTGACACATTCTCTGGGGAGCATGACCTGTCAGGTTATTCCTGCTCGCACCACCGGTCCTCCATCTGGAGCCCTGTGTTACTCTGACAGAGGAAGGTGGTGCCACACTTCACCAGAAACAGTCGTTAGCAGCAGAACTAACGTGCTCTCCCCTGGCATCTTCCATGGCACTGTGAGTTTAGTGAATATGTGATCTCATCTCCAGTTACCATGGACAGCCGCTCGACCAGCTGTGTCCCCCACTGCTTAGCACGGATTGTCGTCATTCCGGCCTCTGATCAGTGTCTCTGACATCTCCACGGTCCACTCAGTGTCACAGCTGCTGGCTTCTGCATTGTTGAGCACCATCTCTGCCCTCCATTTCTGGCTCCCCACTTCTGGATTAAGTCAAGATTTACCTAGGACGCAGCAGTAACAGACACTCTTAGTGTCTCCGATACAGACGGAGTCCACTCAGGCTAGCTGGAGCGCTTGCACAGCACTGCTCTCACTCCTGGGTTCAGGCTGCAGCGAGCGTCCCTGTCTGCAGTGGTTTGGGCATGGAGGCAGTGGACGGGGGAGTACACATCACTGGGTGTTAGGTGAATTGCTGGAAATTGATGTGCATTGCTTCCCATCACTTCACATTACGTAGGGTCCCGTTTTGTGGTCAAGCCTAATTTCCAAGGAGGCAGAGACATGCTATTTTTCCCTATAATCCAGAATATTTGTGAATCACCAACATGTCAACCACAATAGGCTTTTCTGATACAAACACCTAAACAGTTACATTCTGTAGATCTAACCATATAACCGTGGAGGTCTTGCTCTTGATATCTAAAGTTCTTCGGTCTTCTATTTCAGTAGGGAAAAGATGTGTATATTCTTATGTGAATTTTGATACATTCAATCCCCTGTAGCCATCATTTTGTCCAAACTAAGTAGCTAACTGTCAGAGAATCTTTATCAGTGACAAGCTCTGTGACCCTTAGCAAGTCATTTAATTTAATCTCTTAGAGCTGTATCTATCTCATTTGTCATTCTGTTACCTTACTAAGATTAGAGGAGCTAGGTATAAAATTTTCCTTTGACATTAACTTTCACATATAATACAGCTGCTCACGTCAAAGGCTTTTTGGCAGTTACATGCTTACATTTATAACTGTTTTATGGGAGTGGTAATTAGAATATTAGAGTATGGCAGTGAAATTAAGCTTTTCCTAATATCAGGTCTCAAATGATCCTTCTCACAACATCTATCTGTGTTGTAATTGATGGTGATAATCTGCTCTTTGGCTATACTGTAAATTACAGATACCCCAGTGCCATAGACAGTGCCTAGCTTCCATACTGATGTATCAAAACCCATTTGGCTTTCACTGCTCTTCGTTGTCGTTGGTCAGTGTTCCTGCCCTGATCCATCAGTGCCCGGCAGTGTCACATTTAATATATTATGAATGTCACCTTTACCGTTTCCAAATGTTACCCTGTACTTCAATTAATTTTTAACATCATCTGAAATAAGATGGCCGTAGAGTGTCAAGCAGGTGTTTTATGTAACGATTCACGGTTTAGTTCCCAAAAGGCTTTCTGCCAAAGACCATCCACCTGGTCGAGTTTGCCTGACATATTTCTGGACCTAGATCCATGCTATCATCCTGTCTGGAAAGAGTTCGGTGTTTCTTGAGGGCAGAGGACATCGTATTTCTTTTTACCATTGCACAAAAACAAGTAAGCGGTGCTATATTTAGTAAACACTCTGTATTTCACCATATGTGTTGCTTGATTGATGAGTGAGATAAAAATCTATGTGTGGCCAGACATTGCCCAGGCATTTGCTGTGATCTGCCTTCTGGAATGCCACTGTAACTGTAACGCTATCCATCTTTTCAGTCAGCATGTTCTAAACGACAACTCTGAGAAACAAATATACTTACCACATGTATATGATTTAACTAGGGATGATGAGGGATTTTTTTTTTTTTTGTCTTTTTGTTTTGTTCTGTTTGGCACTCATCTCTGAATAAGAGCAAGGGCAGCTGCCCTGTATTTGTCCTCACAATACGGTGACACATCATAGATGTTCCAGGCCAGAACACAAAGACACAGTGATTTTTTTTTAGCAATTTGAGTATATTTATTATGAAGAATCATCTCTCAATATATCTGTTCTAAAATTCTCACAGTCTGTATACAACTTATAATTTGGTCAACTATTCAGTTTAGTCTGAAACAAATTACTCAAGGCTTTGATTCATAAAACTATAACAAATGATGACTTCATTAACTGGTCAGCATTTGATTTCTCATTTAGACGTGAACTGTGCTAAAGAGAGATTAGTAAGTAATGCTGTGTACTCAGAGAATTTGTACTTGCTATTCTGTGGTCAGTGTTATAAAACTGTATATGATGCCTTTTCTAGATTGTGTATGCTTTATGCTACTACTTGGGTCATTTTGATAAAAAATGGTTAGTTATTTCAACTACCAGCTCTAGGAAGCCCTCACAAAGGCTGTTAGCACTTTAGTGCATTCATTACTTTCTACAATAACCTCATAATAGTCACACACCTTGTTAAAATCTTCTCCTGAGTATATTTAGTACTTCATGCTATTTCACTGTTGTTTGAATTTAATTTTTAGGCAGCAGTCTCTTATTATGACAAACTATTATAGCAAGCAGTTGTGCTCAGTCATTATAACAATTATAACAATAAAAAGTAAACAGTCCTGTTTACTTTTAAAATACATCCCTTGGCTAAAGCAAATGAGCGAACTCCTTAATGGGGTGCTGGTTAATTCTGTCTTTTACATGTACTGTTTTGTCGGTTACTTCACTGGTAAACGAAGATAGCAGTACACAGAGTTTTAATGTGGACTTTTGCACATACACAGATAATCTAATAGAGCATTAGAAATGAACACAAAGTCAAAGCATATCTTAGGACATTTTTATTGAGTCATCAGATCATTAAAATTAGATACTTAAAGTGTATAGAAAAATTTCCAGATTGCTAAATGATATTGATAGGTACTATAAAGTTGTCAGTCATGCTCTTCAGCAAGTATTACTGGTTCTCATCGTTACGAGCACATAAGAAAATGGACCATGATGCGTCCTCAGAGTTAGACATGGCCACACAACTTGTTTTGATAAAGGAAATGTGAGAATAAACAACACTGGTCATTCTCTAGACCAGTGGTTCTCAACCCTCCTAATGCCGCGACCCTTTAATACGGTTCCTCATGTTGTGGTGACCCCTATAAAGTTATTGTTGTTGCTACTTCATAACTGTAATGTTGCTACTGTTATGAATCGTAATGTAAATATCTGATACGTGTTTTCCGATGGTCTTAGGCGACCCCTGCGAAAGGGTCGTTTGATCTCCAAAGGGGTTGTGACCTGCAGGTTGAGAACCGCTGCTCTAGAGGAAGGCTCGAAGAGCTGGGCACCCTCTGTGAGGTTGGCTTCCCCAGCCAAAGCCATTGATGACATTCTGGAAGGTGAAAACTCTGACAGGTTGTGTCATGGAACTAGGACCCTGGCCACCCTGAGGTAGAGATGTAATGTGAGCAAGAAATACACCTTTGTTGTTGAAACCTACCAGTATTTTGGTAATGTTTGCTATGCTGGGAAAACTTAGCTTATGCTGATTTACATATAAGAAGACTGTGCTTTCTCTTTCACTGTTTGATCACTTTCTCTAAGAAGTCATGATATAAGTGTTATATTTTTCAAATGTATTATTTAATGGGTTTAACAGAAGGTATATGGAACCATTTAGACATGTTTTAGACCTGATGCCCTTCATTCTTTAAAGTAACCCTGCAAAGCAAATATTGATGCAAAGCACTCACATTGTAGGTGTATTTCATTTTCATTGTACAGATAAAAAAGCCAGGGTTAATACATGATATGTGGGAAGGCAAGAATTCAAGCTCAGACAAAAGTTTGGTTCTTGCACTATACTGCACTTTCACGAGAAAGTGCTGTTATTACATAGGAGAATTCTCTGCTGTTTGTCTTGTCTCCATTAACTTAGAGACTGGCTTGCTGTGATCTAGGGGTTGCATTAAGCTCTTGTTGATTAAAGCTGAATACATGTAGGCAATGCACAGAAGTAGACACATGAAATGACATTGTCTTGTGTTACATACACTTACAAGAAATAAGATATTGACAACTGCTTCTGTATGTTTTAAGTTTTTCTAAATGCTGACATTGAATTTTATATGTCATCATTTTCTTATTTTACTATGGAATGATGGAAAACTCCAGAGCTGAAAAAAAAAAAGACACAATTTTTATTTAGAGTGAGTTGAACTTCATACAATGTGCCTTCAGTCTCTGGTAATATTTTGTCTAGTTTAAAACAATGCTGTAATTACTTCTAAAGATAGAAATCTAAGCTGTAACAGTAATTATAATAACCACATTTCTATACCTCAGACATTTTCTTTAAAAAAAATCTATCCGTTCATTACAATAATTAAAGATTTCACATATATATTTATATCTATATAGATATAGATATATATAGATATAGATATAGATCTATATAGATATAGATAATTGCCTGTTTGTGGCAATTATGAGCCAGGTAACTCATAACAATTATTTACTCTGTTTGCAAAAGACATCTCTCCTTTGGTTTAACCACTGTCCCTTTAGCCTCCTCCATTCTCTCCTGGTGACACCTACGGCATGCACACAGCATCAACCGTGTGGCCAAATGGCCTGTCACTGAAAGTCCCATTTAATTTTTGTTATCTTGCTAGTATGACTTAACCGCTAGCTGTGAAAAAGGAATGACCCTTCTATTAGCAAAAGTCAGTTCTTCGTGTAAGGAGTTGACATAGTGTTGATGAGAAGACAAAGTGTTGATGAGAAGATCTTGAACTTAATTGGCAGCAAAACAAATGTGAGGTGGTGTGTCAGATTGTCAGGTAGCTGTGTGGTGCGAACTCAGAATAAGCGTCATCCCAGGAAGGTTGATCAAGTTTGTCGCACTAGCTCCAGAAGATAACACATGTAGAATAACAAGATGAATGTCCCCAAACATAAAGACATGTCTCAGTTCTTCAAACCGGCTGGTGCATTAGTGGCCATTTGTCCATGTTTTACCTGAGGAAGAATCCTCTGCTTTATACAACTTAGCGTTGATTGTTTAACTTCTGTTTCCAGTAATGTAAATCACAAATCTGCAGAGGATGAGTCTAAATGGCTGTGATTATAAGATGACTCATTTATTTTGAAATTGTATTCGTTCTTCACTTTTCTGCAAAAATAGCATGATATTGCTATGTGCTAAAATATGTGCACGTCTAACTTCCATCCAGTTCTTCCGCCTTCCTCTGTTCTAGTGCAAACGTCTAATCCCTCTCCCATCGGGCCGCCTGCCAGGGTTTGCAGAGCGCGCATGACCTGCCTGCGTGTGCATGTGTGCTACGCATCCCCACCTTCTTAGATGATCTTTGTTTTCAAACCATTAGTTCAGTGGTTCTCAACCTTCCTAATGCCAAGACCCTTTAATAGAGCTCCTCATGTTACTGTGACCCCCATAAAATTATTTTCATTGCTACTTCATAACTGTAATTTTGCTACTGTTATGAATCGTAATGTAAATATCTGATATGCAGGATGTATTTTCATTGTTACAAATTGAACATAATTAGAGCATAGTGATAAATCACAAAAACAATATGTAATTATATATTGTGAAATATTTATTTCTAATTACAAATAAATGAAATTTTATCCTGAAGCATGGTGTAGCATGGGTCTTAATGTAAGAACAGTAAACTACATTGATACATTTTGCAACAGTATGTGTAAAAAGCCAACGTCAGTGCGAAGGTTGAGATTGCTTCTTTCTCACCAGATCAGAAATTCTCGGGGCAGTCTTTGCAAGAGCACAATGAAGATCATCTTCCACAACAAGTCTACTTCTGTATTTAGACTTGATAACCAACAAGCTGGAAAACCCTGTTTCACAAAGATAGGCTGTTGGAAATGGAAGAAGAAGGCGCAACACAGTCTCAGAACAGGATCTGACTGCAAACACTTGATCCAGAATTTTGTAACTGGCATTGTAGAGAAATCAGTTCTCGCTGCATCGCTGTTAATAAGTTCACTGAACTCCTCTTGTGCTCTCTCAGGAACATCTTCTACTTTGACTGTGAATGGGCTTCTGGCCAGTGCAAATGGGGTGTCAGGTAGATTTGGAAAGTATGATGAAATTTCGTCTGCAAGCATGTGCAAGTGTTCTTTCACAGAAATTATCATCGTAATCCTTTTGTCTGGTTCAATGTCATGTTCTTCAAAGAAAGCAGATAAGGTAGGCAACATGTAAATTTTATTTTCATCCAATTTTTTTTGCCAAAGCTGAAGTTTCATTTGGAATGATTGGATCTTTTCAGACAAATCGAGGCATGTTGCATTTGGTCCTTGCAGTGATAAATTTAACTCATTCAAGATGGCAAAAATGTCAACCAAGTAAGCTATTTTCTGCAGTTCACTTTTATCGCTGAAAAGTGCTTCAAACTGCGGTCTTGCTTTCTGATTAAAAAATTTTTTGAGTTCATCACGAAGCTCAAACACACATTTTAAAACTTTTCCTCTCGACAACCATCTCACTTCAGTGTGGAATAGCAGAGCATCGTTTGGCGCATCCAACTCGTTGCACATTTGTGAGAACAGTCGACTGTTTAAAGTGCTCACCTTTACAAAATTGAAAGATCTTATGACACTTTTCATTACTTCTTGTAACTCTTGTGGCAGTGTCTTCATTGCTAATTGCCAATGAATCATACAGTGAGTTCTGATGACTTTTGGTGATTCATTCAGTACCGAACGTTGAAATCTAGATCGACATCCTAGCACAGCTGGAGCACCATCTGTGCAAGCACCACAAACCTTTTCCCAAGAAATCTTATGCCCTTTCAGAAATGAACCAACTGTGTCAAGTACATCACATGCAATAGTTGTTGTTTCAAGAGTTTTGCAAATAAGAAACTCATCTTTAAAGTCGCCACCATTAATATACCTCACGTAAACCAGTAACTGTGAACAGTTTACAATGTCTGTAGATTCATCAAGCTGGATACTAAATATTTGAAGTGGAGCAGATTTAATTTCCTGGATTACCTGATCAAGAATATCAGCAGACATGCCATCTATTCTTCTGTGGACAGTGTCGTTAGGTAAGGAAATTGCATTCAATTTCATAACAAATTTGTCTCCGATCATAACTCGAAGAGTGTCTTTGGCTGCTGGCAACAGTAAATCCTCAGCAGTGGGGTGAGATTTCATAGCTCTGGTGATTCTGAGTACCACCAAATATGGCTGCTACGTTTTGTTTGTGGTACTTGCCACCAGTGTCAAGTCTGGCTTTCTTGAGTCCATCAGGTTTGCTTCTAAAATAGTTAGTATCCTTGCCGGCAAAGCTTGGATGCTTGCTATCAAAATGGCATTTTTGTTTGTTTGGCTTCAAAGATTCGGCTGATATAACTTCACAACAAATAACACATTGCGGTTTCTCAATTCCTGCTGTAATTATTGAGGTAAAACCATACTGTAAAAAATCCTCACTATATTTTCTTTTCTTAACGTTCTCTACATGATCCATTGTCATGGGATGGTTTACTAATGAAAATAATATATAACAAGAGCTTTAATAATACAAAAGATGATACATGGCATAGTTCAATCAATACAGTTCATTAAAGTTTCCTATGATTTACCATTCTGTGTTGTTTTTTTACATACCTGTTACTATCACAAGGGGGCAGTATTCACATCAACCACAGCTGAATATAAAAAGACTGATCAGCATCCAGATTAAGTTCCCATGGTACAGATTTTTTTTTTCTTTTGCAGTAGTTGATGATTTTACAGTACATGATTTAACATTTACCCAGTAATTATAATTCATGAAGTGTCATTTTAACTCCAGTACTGCTGCTTTCAACAGAGTAGCTGCTTTTAACAGAGTAGCTGCTTTCAACACTGCAGCTGCTTTCTACACATGTGTGACGGGTCCACATAAGTACATTATGACGCCAACCCTGTCACATACACCTGTATCTGTACAGGGTGTACATGATGGGGTTGGCACGATGATGTCATCACGCCGGGTACTCATATGTGGGCTTATCTGTATGTGGGCGGACCCACCTGGAGACCGATAGAGGAGTGGGGTCTTGGTTCCTAAGACCATCCGAAATATGTGTTTTCCGATGGTCTTAGGCGACCCCTATGAAAGGGTCATTTGACCCCCAAAGGGGTCACAACCGACAGGTTGAGAACCACTGCATTAGTTGGTCTTATAATCCTCTTGGGATAATCTTGGTTTGTAGTGGAGTTCAGAACTGAACAATTTGCGGTGCTTTTCGTTCATGTTTAATTACCTTCTTTATTACCTTCTTTATTCTAGAAATAAATTACTTACCTTCTTTATTCTAGAAATATAGGCTAAGAATACATTAATTTGTGGGCACCTATATCATACTGTTCATAAACGTTGAGTTGTGATAAAAAATTTTCAATTATTTTTCATGTAATCTGCTAGTAAGACCCCGTTCTTTTTATTCTTTCCCTCCCTCTCTCCCCCTGCTCTCTCTCTCTCTCTCCCCCACTCTCTCTCCCTCTTCTTCCCTCATTCATTCTCTCTCTCTCTGTCTCTCTCTCTCACACTCACACACACACACACACACACACCCTAAAGAAATGCTGGACTTTAATATTCCTACCATGGTGCACTCTTCGAGTTCTTCTGGATTCTGATTATATCCGAGACTAAAATTGGCTTTTGTGGTTTCTTATTCATCATCACCACTTGTTGTTCACGTATTTGTTTATTTGAACAAAAGGGGGCAAGTAGCTGAGCTCTGTCATGAACCAGACCAGGGTTTCCCTGGAATTGGAGAAATTTTCCCTATCGATTCTAGTAATTTGTGTGGCCTTTTATACTTTCTTCTTGGCATACCTAAAATAACATTCCATGATTTGTGTTTCTGTGTATATACCCCATTGGGTACAGCAGTGAGCCCCAATTTAGTCCTAATTTGCAAACTGCTCACTTGCAAGGTTATTTTAGGCTGTGGATAGTGTAACTCTAGGCAAGGGATATATTTATCCACCTAAGTATACATATATCAGGGTACCTTTTTAGCCCATGTTATTTCTTACCCTTTTGTTGTGCTCTAAGTGATTATCTCATTATATTTTGTTTGAACCTAAAGCTTTCCTGGAAGAAAACATGATCTTAGGATTCCATTCCAAGTGTTTCAGGCTGTGTAACTGGTAACAGAGATGCATGGGGTAACTATAGGATTAACCTTTGTTCTGGGTTTGGAAACAAAATATCAGGAATGTAGAAGTTGGAAGGAAAGGATGTATCCTTTTCTTGGCTGCAAGCCTGACCCTAAGCATAGTTGGATGTATGGTGACACACATTTGACGTTTAAAAAAATAACTCACCTGAGGTTCGTGTGTAACCAACACTCCAACTTGCAGCTGTTCACTCCCACTTCCCACGCAGGGATGTAGCCTGCTTCTGGAAAGGCATGAAGCCCACAGTAGTCTGTCAGCCAGCTCCGGTTGCTTCTGTTAGTAAGAACAGGTAAGGTAATGAGTGACCCCTGGAGCTCAGAGCTCTCCCACCTCATTCTAGGTGCTGTCTGAGAGTCAGCTTCCTCTTTCTCGCCCTCTTCCAAGACCCAGGCTGACACAAGGCTCTCTTGCCGGAACTAGGAGCATTTTCCATAGTCAAGGCAAGCAGAAAGGAGACCTGGGTGAACTTGACACTGGCCCGTAAAGCTGCCGCTCAGAAGTGAACACCATTTAAGTTCACATGCCATTGGCCAGAGGAACTTACTGTATAGCCAGTGCTGAAGCTAATAGGGTGGAAATGTATTATTCATCCATGGGGAAGGACATGACAAGAAAAGAAAAGGGATGGCACACGTAAGGTCTGTAACGATCCCTACGAATTGGTTCAGCCAGTTCACCTGGGGTCTGTGTACCAAGGAGAACAGCTAGCTTGGCCCAGTGTGTGTTCAGTATGAACTGATGGCTCTTAAATGTCATCAGCCTTCTCACTTTCCAGGGAGGTTACATTTTATCCTCAGTGATCTCTCCGTTTTGAGATTTTAGATTAAGTTAATGCAAGGAAAAACTCGGGCCGTGAGAGAGATGAGATGTCAGGACATTTGTTAGACTCTGAAATCTTCTCATCACACCACAGCCTCTTACTGTTGGATAAATATATTGGAGCTCAAACAGCACGTCCTGCCCATCCGGCGTTTGCCTTCGTCCTTAACACTGAGCGCTGATGGGCGAGCTTCTGCAGGTGACCAGATGGCTCCTGCTCGCTGACGGCACCCACGTCGCTGCTGAGAGGCACTGTGTGCTCCTGGAATTCGACCACTACATATCTCTGGGGTGTCCACCCACCCGCGTGCCCTCTGACCTTTGGCGCTGCACCTAGTGAGTCCTGGTACCTCTTCCATTCAGTGTTCAGAGCGTTTGAAGTGAGATGACGTGTTGCTACCACCACGTCTTCTCGCTGCAGACTGCGTGCTCCTCGTCGCCTTCCTTTCCACCCTATGGCTTCGGATCCCTGCGCCATCCTGGCCAGCACCTGCTTTCCGTTCGCCATTCCGAGTTTGTTTTACAGGCTCGCCAGGTATAAACTGTTCTGAGCCAAATGACAAAACTCAGCTCGGATTTTACTCATGCAGAACATTTTCCTGACTGTTCAAGTCTTGATGAGATCTCTTTCATCAAGGTACAGTCCAGCTACCTTTTCTGCAATATTAATTTGTTTTAATTAATTCACCTTTTATTTCAAATTAATACCAAGCTTAAAATATCTGTAGACGCATTTTAACATTTTTTTTAAAAAGGATGATTATCATTAATTAACAATTGTATTTAACTGCCTTCAAGTCCAGAATATAAGATATGAATAAATGCCATTTTATAATATGTTATGTTACTTCTGATGGAATCTTATTATTTCTGTGAAAAGTATTCACTAGTGTTTCAGTCTGAATTGTATTTCAAATCGTATAGCAAGAGCAGCAACAGATAAAATGCCAACACGTCCTTAGTTTCTTCCATCCTTGATAATTTTTTTCTTTCTTGATAACTTTCTGTTAACCTGCGTACTTGCATTTAGAAGTTCTCAGATGAAATGTGAGCTATTTACTCTCCAGCAGGTCCCTAGGAGAAACTACATCTGTTCGACAATCTTTAAAACAATGCTTGAGTTTCTCTGCATTTTAAAATTCTGAGCCAGCTTTGATGATAACATTCTAGGATGTGAAAATCCATCCCAGGAGGGGAGAGCTGTTGAGGAATCTAGTTAGCTGGAGTCGTCAGAAACAGATTTTTTAAGAAGAGAAATACCTCTGCAATGTGTGTCTCTTAAAAGTGGTCTTTGTTCTCTTTTCATCCAAACTCTACCCTATGTTCCTTTAGAGAATCAAACCCAGATTTACAAAACAAAACAATCTTGAATAAATACATATTTAATGAGTTATGCTGCATTTAAAAGTATTATGTCCTTGTATAACATGTGTGTGCGCACATGCACTTTCAATGAAGCAGGAGGAAGAAATTCTTCATGTATGTAATACATTAGAAAATTTGAAGTAAAAGAAATTTATCAATTTTTAAACATTTTTTTCCAAGAAGAGATAGAAAAATAAAAACAATTAGCAAGGGCTATATAAAAACTTCAATATAAAATTGAAATATTCGGTAGGATTACAAAACTACAGAGCTAGTGTTACGTTTTCTCAACTAAAGAAGTGACTTCAGATATGTGTAACATAATATCAAATGACATAAAGTGTTAGAAACATGTAAACTGTAAAAAGCTATGCAAAAGTTAGTTTTATTTATTTTCAATGGTCATAAGTATTAATAGTAGTTTTGGGTATAA
>PVJL010004937.1:19953-118748 GCA_004026885.1 Lyroderma lyra
TTAGACTTATTGGGGTGACATCTGTTAGCAAGGATTACATAGGTTTCAGGCATACAATTCCACAGTGCATTGTCAACTTGATGCATAATAAGTTCACCACCTAATGTGACCCCTCTTTCCATCCCTTATATTTAGCTTCCCCCCCTCCTCTCCCACCCCCTCCCCTTTCTCCCCTCCCTAACCCACTCGTCCCCAAATAAACATTAAACTATCTATTGTGGTTTCATTTTTAAATTGCACATTGAAAGCAGGCATGAAGAGGAAACAGAAATCATTTGTATGCCTAAAGTTCTAAGTAACCTTGTAAACAGAGTTCAACACATTGTTTTTACCCAAAGAAGTGACTGGAGAGCTATTTTGAATTATTTATGCTAACCATCTGTTCCTTGCATATCATATATTCCAGAACAGACAAATCTCATGGCCTTCAGACTTCAGCTACTAGTACTTCTAGATGAGCAGCTGTTTTCTTATCAAAAATCCATACTGAAGCTGTTTATCCTAAATTGGTGAATTTCATTAGTGTCTCCAGGGCTCTGGCTGAATTAATCTATTGAAACAGCATTCTCCTTAAAAACAGGTGCTTAAGTGGCTTATCCCAATTCTATCATCTTAACAATAGTACTTGAGAAAAAACACATGCCACATTTTCTGCTAAAACAAAATAATACGACTGCATTCATTTACTACTACTTTTGGTTATGAAAATGGTACGTGCTTGTCACCGTATGGTACTCTGTGGCATTGCCTTAAAGAGTGGTCTCGGTCTGAAATGTTGCAAGTGGAATCAACATTTTTACACCATTTGTTAAAATTTTAAGAACATACATTTAAATGAAAATGTTTTCTGATCACTCTACTAATGTCCTAGAGCTGCTGTAAGGAATGACCACTATCTTGGTGGCTTAAACAGCAGAAAGGAATCCTCTCACAGTTTGGAGGGCCAGGGGTAGAAAATCAAGGTGTTGGCAAGAACCACACCCAGTTCTGGAGGCCCCAGGGGGACTGTTTTCTCGTTTTCTCCAGGCTGATGCCTGTCTGTCTTGACTAGTGAGCTAGTCACTCCAGTCTCCGCCCTGGGGGTCACATCTCCCCTCCCCTCCTGCCTGTGATCTCCCTCCACCTCTCTATTACAAGGTCAGTGGTGATGACCTTCAGAACCCATGTTATTGAAGCCAGACTAATCGCCCATGTTGTCCAAGAACAGAACTGCTGATCAACTAGAAAGGCATGGGGAGGTTCTCTTTCTGACTATGAACCCAGAAGCAAGAAGCAGACCTCAACTCTGCTTTCGCAAAAGGGGAAGGCATTTCAAGTGTGGGGTCGTGAGCTGAGGAGGGTGCAGGGAGTTGACTCAGTGTGGAGCTTGGTCAGTGCCATCAGGTGGTCGGGTTTGCAGACTGGGGCTCAGATCAGCTCTTACCTTCCTGCGGGGCAGAAGGAGGGGCGGGCTCTGTCTTTCTTGATGGTTCTGCTTCAAGGCATTGGCTCCCAGGTCCTTGAGACAGACTTTCCTGGGTCGTGAAGCTGTCCAGGGGCTGGGATAACATGTGCATCTCCACAGAGCAGACAAAGAATTTGCGATTGCAAGCTCTGAGTACAGAGAGGCCAGGGGCTGTCCGGTCCATTGGGACTGCTATAACGGAAATACCGTGACCAGTGCGGCTTATAAACAGATTATTTCTCACAGTTGTGGAAGCAGAGAAGTGGAAGGTCAGGGTCCCAGCAGATGTGGAGTCTGGTAAGGGTTCACTCCTTTACCTTTAGATACTTGCTCTGTAAGCAGCCCCATCCCTGGTGCCACCATCATGTTGGGCGTTATGATTTCAACATAGGAATTGCAGGCTAACACAAGCATTAGACCACGTCAGGGCCTGGCATTCAGGAAGAAGCCTGTCTCTGGTTCAGTCTAGGGGAGGGGAACATTCAGCCATCTTGATCAATGCCAAGACATTAAATCAGTCGTATGTGCAAAGATGCTTATTTCCAGTGACGATAACATGTACAGGCATCAGGGATTATTAGCATGTGGATATGATTTTGAAATGTATTCAGGACAGTGCGGGAGCCAGGTGTGGAGTCTGAAGTCCTGGCCCCTGCAGTGTTAAAGGTGTCATCATCCACCTTTGGGGGAAGAGGTGGCCTTCGTCACACTCCTGTAAACTCGCAGCATCTGTTTTTGGCTTGAGGTTGGGGAATGAGTAGGTGCCCCACCAATGTACTGGAGAATTTTTACGTATAAATATGCTTTTAAATGGCATTCTGCTCATTGGGCATCCCCGAGCAGCTCCGTTCCTCACAGGTGTTTCTGTACAACTGCACTTTCAGGTCCCAGTCTTTAAATTTGAGGACCATATGTATGCAGAGAGGATGGGCAACAGGCTAGGGACCACAGGGCATGAGGAACAGCACAGCCCCAAGTCCTGTGGTTTGGTTTTCTTTTTCTTTTTCACAGCCTTATCTATCCCTAACTGCTAGGTCTGCTGACTCAGGTTAAAATTAATAACAATATTGCAAACCCATTATTTCTACCTTGCGGCTTATAAACCTGCATCACAGATACAGTCAGTACTCCGCCGAGGTGCACTTGGTTTCGGGAGGGCCATGCAGCAGCGGAAGCCTGGATGGGCTGGCCCCGCACCCCCTCAGAGGCCCCGCACTCTCTCAGCGAGCCTCTGGCCCCTCAGGGAGAATGTAGAAACTTACTTCCACAAGATCACAGGCAAATACGTGGTGAGGCACCCGAGTCTCTCACAACAGACCTGTTTTTCTAGGAAGAAGACTCACTTTCCATGCAAGGCCAATTTTATCTTGTCTTTCTTGAGCAAGTTCATGGGGAATGTTTAATTAGCTGGATGAAAACTCAGAATTCTTTTTAATAATTTAAGGAAATAGATTATGAAGCGTGGCTTTTTGTCAGGGGCAGGGCCTGGGTTGAAGAGTGGAGACAGAAAGTGGTGGGGGTTGGCACAGCTCTCCAGAAGCCTGGGAATACTGCATTTAAGATTACAAACAGTCTCTGGGAGTTCTCAATATCATTATGTTTTCTTGACGATTTTGCCAGGGCGTTAATTACCTGCTAGTAATTAGCTTCCCATGTGACTGTCAGGAAACGTTATCAATAGGAAGCAGAGAGGGACCGAGCTGCGGTGCCATCCGTGACCCGTGGCCTCTTCCTACCCCTGGCAAGGTGTGTCTCTGTTAATAAAGTGAACAGGTGTACATGTATGAGGTGACTCCAGAAGGCCACCAGTGAACTCAGTTCATTGCAGGGCTCTGATATTAAAATGCAGCCAATCAGGCCTCTGAAATGTAATTGCTTCATTTTCAGACTTAAATACATTACGTGCCTCCTGCCAGTTTTGCACCTGGCAGATCCACTTATTAAAGTCATGAAGGGAAGTTTGCGGAGACATTTTAAATATTACGCTGACATTGTAATAAAAAGGAAGGAGGACGGGAGGCCTGATCTAATTCTGCGGATGTCTGCTCGGTGCAGGATCTACCCTAAGTCCTGCGGAGCTGGTAACCAGATTTCACTCGTGGGAGTATCTCCAGTAACTTTGTGCAAAGTGAAATCTGTTGAACTTAAATGTCTTTGCTCTTTTATAGCTCCTCGAGTTCTCTTGACTTTTTTATTACTCAGATATTGTTTTATCATTTAACCTCCCCAATTGATACTTCTTTTTTATCAAGTCTGTTTTCTTTGAGTTTCATCGTGGTTTCCTCTACATTTATAGATGCTACCTAAGTAATGGGTCGGGGCGGTACAAAAATCAAATTCAGTCTGTGTCCCTGTGCTGGCAAAACCATCATAGATGTTCTGAGCTGTCATTAATCTTCCTCAGTAAGCAAGAAAGATACAGAGTCAGTTGTGGGAATTATCCTAATTCCTTAGATGTCTTCTCCAATCTTTTCTAGATGTGATAAATAATAATAAGATATTTTTCATTGACAAAAATGTATACTTGGAAAGTGTGAGATTGCATCTAGCTTATATGAAAAGCAATTGTACTAAATAAATATCTTTATAATCCACATGGTTGTAATATAAATGATAACAACATACACTAATGTTCAGAAAGAAAAATAAACACATAGCAAATGTGGAAGTGTTACAACTCTAAAAATAATAAAAATTGGGAGCCAAAATATTATTTATAAGCATTCACACCGAATGTTCCATTGTTCTGTGTGATTTAGGAACTACAAATGCATGGTGCTGTGTGCAAAACCTTTGGGGGATATGTGTTACAAAACACCTACTAGTTGAGGTTTTAGAATGACAATGTGGTACATGTAATGCATATTCCAACTTATCTGGGCCTGCGTTGCTTCAGAAAAGACTTTTTTCCCCGGAGCACTTAGTCTTAGTTATCAAATTAATTATAAACTCTTGTTTGGTGTTTAGACTTGGCTTTTAGTGTTGTAAATGTAGGCTTGTGGAATTTATCACCAGTACTTATTATTTTCCTAGTTGGTTTTTTTTTAAGTATTTGATAATTTTAAAAATTCTTATTACAATTATGTACTAAAAAGGTACGATTAAAAAAAAAAGTAGCTTGACATTGCATCTCAAAATAATTATAAGGACACTTAGATCATATTGTGTCCGAGTTCACTGTCACTTGCAAAACCTCGTCTCTCCTGACCGGAGAAGTTGGAGCATGGGGAGAGGTTACCCCTACCTGACAAACAAAGGCGGTGCTGGCCTAGTGGTGCTCTCTTTTGGGGAGGCTGTCACCCGCAGTTACCTGCAGGGGAGGACCCTCGCCTCATGCAGTGACCACTCTAGGGTAAGAGGTTAAAAAGCTGTAAGAAAAGATGAAATATTGCCATTTGCGACAAAATGGATGGACCTGGAGATCATCATGCTAAGTGAAATAAGCCAGACAGAAAAAACAAAGAACTGTATGACTTCACTCATATGCGGAATATAAAACTGAAAGCAAAGAAAAAAAGAAATGAACAAAGAACCCATGGACACAATCAATAGTTTAATGTTTATTTGGGGACGAGTGGGTTAGAGAGGGGAGAAAGGGGAGGGGGTGGGAGAGGAGTGGGGGGAAGCTAAATATAAGGTGATGGAGAGAGAAGTCACATTAGGTGGTGAACTTATTATACATCCAGTTGACAATGCACTGTAGAATTGTATGCCTGAAACCTATGTAATCCTTGCTAACAGATGTCTCCCCAATAAGTCTAACAATAAAAAAAAAAACAAAACAAAGCCTTTAAGACAGGGGTTGATTGTGAATGACACTGTTTGGCATGTGTTAAAGAAACAGATTAGATCTCTTGGGGGTGTGAAAGGGGCAAAGTCCAGACATTTTAGGCCCCCAGACTTAAAAGATCTAACTGCTTCTTGACTGGGAGAATTTAAAAAATTTTAAGACAGGGGAAGCCTATAAGTTCAGAGTAAGAACATAGCCCTACTTTAAAATCTTGGTAGTGAGTCTCCTTTAAATCCAAAAGAGACAAAAAGGCGAAAATGTGCAGGAACATAGCATGTCCAAGACCTGCGTCTTGCAAAGAGCAGTGATGAGGCTGCAGGGGAGAGGGAGCCACAGAGAGAGAGCAGTGCGCCGTGCAGGGTTCCAGAACGGCTGCACGGCGGCTTCTCCGCGCTCCTGTTCACACTCTGGCCTTTCTCCTGTTCCTCCTGCTGTTCAATTAGGTACGGGAGGCAGGCACGCCTGGTTTTAGTTTGTTGGCCTGTAGCCCAGTGAGCCATGTCTGCATTCGATGTACACACTGGTCCCGTCTCTCAGACAACCTGGCCTTCGCTCTGGATGCGACGATGGGATACTTGGGTCGTCTTCCCAGTTGGGGGCAGGGGTTGGGGCGGGGGGCGGGGGGGGGGGGACTGGTGTATGTCCAGGTGTGGGAAGAAGGAAGGGACGGAAAGTCTGATGATCACCAGGGTGCCGTGCACAGGGAGTCCATGCCCACCCAGCACTCCATGTCCTCCCTGTGGTCCCCAGTCCTCTTGCTGTCAGAGGGTGCGCTGTGGCCAGTTCTGACGAACGAGGGCTAAGTGCAAGTGCAGCAGTCCTTTATGGGCTAAGGTAGTGAAATAAGTAAGTGGAAGTAGAAGCACAAATGCACGTCACTTTCTCTTCCTACTTTAACGACAAGGAAGTCCATATTCTAGGGCATGCCTGTCATTCTGAGTCCGGGGTCCAGTGCAGCCCAGCACTGCTGACCCACTGGGCCTGTGACATGGACTGCTGTCGTCATGAGGTCTAAAAACTTGGGAGGGTAGTTTATTAAAGTGGCAAACTGTAGCCTCTCTAGACCATTGCAAGACATATATAAAATGATAAATAAATAATAGATATTGATAAATGATAATGCATAGATTCTGTTGGTTTTTAGTGTCCTATAAAAGTAATCTTTTTTCATGTTTCCTAATATACAGTAGAAAAAAGAAAACTATAATTTGATATATAAAAAGAATAGTTCCTAAATGTCCTGGAGCAATCATATCGACTGTATTTGTGCAGAGATGTGGCACTACTAGCTAAGGTCCAGTGTTTCCTTGGGTTCTAGTACAGGTAAGCATTCCCTGCTGTTGAGAGTCTAATTTTCTGTTTTATTTTTTGTTTTGCTTTATTTTATAGGATGAGTTAAGTAATGTATTATTAACAAACAGCATCCACGGAAACATAAAATAAGTTTAATTTCACTTCACTTCTTTGTGCTTTGCTCCAGTGTGTGGAACATGGCACAGTATTGTAAAGTACTGTCTCTTAGGCAAACCACTACCATAATGCTTGCACAACAGCGAACCTCACTTTATTGGGCATTTGTTTGGGAGCTTGAAATATTGGTCCCTTTGTAGATCAATTCCTCTGATAACAATTTCACCAGCTTCACAATTTGCAGTTTCAATTTAGGATTGCCAGTGGTGTTAGACCTGTTATTACTTTTATTGCTTAGATTAGTATTGAAAATATTGTTGTGGGAAAGAAGTAATATGATTTTGTTATTAGGCTGCTTTCTTATACACAACGCAGAACTCTACAAAGCATCAGCCTCTCAGACCATGGATATGTGTCATTTATATCTGTTACGACTGGTTCTCTGAGTTCTCCACTAAGAGTGGTGATGGCGATTTTCAGAGCTATGGCCCTAGCAGCTTGCCTCTGTAGCAGAGCAAATAAATATAACTCTTTGATTTTGAAATTTGGCAGCACATTTCAGACAAAAAAAAAATTGAGTGATAACTCTCTCAGTTTTCTTTTTCTGCCCCATAAAATTCCAAGACAATCTATGATAAAGGAAAGGGAAGATTCTTGAAAGCTTAACGCAGCTGTTAATCTTAAACTAACATATGATTTTTTTCTCTTTGGTTATTGTGTGTGGATGATTTGAAAATGAAATACTACGTGTTAAATTCTCAAGGAATGAATATCACAGATTCTCTGTCCTCCAGACAAGTAGCACACCATCTTCTGTGCTAAGCACGTGGAACATGATAAAGCCTCACAATGAAATGGCTCCTGCTTATTATTATTAGTGTGTTGTTATAATAATACTTTTTCTTGGTTTTTACTATAGAACAACATCACTACTTTATGTTTTAGCTTCACAGTATGTGCATTTGCCACTCATTACATAAACTTTGAACATTGCAGTCTATGTGTCGCATATTCCTTACAGCCTCTGTTCTTAAAGTGTAGTCACTGGAAACCTGAGATCCTTGAGATAGTTTAGGAGGTCCCGGAGATCGAGCCTCTTGTTAAAATATATTGGGATGTCACGGCTTCTTTTTTTTACTCTCATTCTCTTATGAGCATGCAGTGAAGATGTCTAGAAGCTCCATGATATGTGATGTTGCAAAAAACTAAATGCAGAGGCAGCTAGGAGAATCTGGGTGTGTTCTCTTCAGCCAGACATTGAAGAGGTTGGCTTGATACTTAAACAATACTGAATGTAGATTTTTCTCATGCATTTATGCATATATACTTTTAGTTTTGCTTATAACCAGTGGTCATATGTCATTGCAGGATAGTTTGGTTATTTATCAATACTCTCCAATTTACATACTTAGTAGGTTCACTACCCAAAACCCATTTGCCAGGTTCCCATCCAGATGTTAAGAAATGTATTTATGTTTTTACCTTGTAGTGTTTCTACCTGGATTCCCTTCTTCTGTGGTAATACTAAGGCCGAGAACAGTATCACCTATCTTATTTCATCTGCTTTTTCCCATGTGAGTCACTCATGGCTCCATATTTTATATGACTAAACTTTACTTTTCTAAATGAATTATTTTGTGTATATACTGAGCTTCAACCATTTCTTTATGGATCTTGTCAGTTAAACCATTTAAGGAAATATATACTTAATTCTTGCTATGTAGAACGTGTTGTCTTTTTTTTTTTTTTTTTTTTTAATTCATTTTTATTGTTAGACTCATTGGGGTGACATCTGTTAGCAAGGATTACATAGGTTTCAGGCATACAATTCCACAGTGCATTGTCAACTTGATGCATAATAAGTTCACCACCTAATGTGACCCCTCTTTCCATCCCCTTATATTTAGCTTCCCCGTGTTGTCTTTTTGGAAAGGGAAAATACAAAGAAAATTAAGACATTGTCTTGACCCTCAGGAAATATAAAATGATCTCTTCTTTTATATCTTACTGAGTTTATTATTTTTCTGATTTTTCTCTCAGAGTTGGCTCTGTGCAATGATCCCATAATTTGAATTAGTTTCACACCACATTTCTGTAAAACCAGCCCACCCTGCTGCGTGATTTTTATGAGATCAGAGGTGATAATGTTTGCCAAAAGTCTACCAAACAGAAGCATTCTTTAAATATAGGAGGTAATTTTATTTTCCCTCCAGCTCTCAAGAGAGTTTATGCTTATTTAGGCAGGACCCATGCTTTCTTCCCAGCTTGTTTTGTTCTGGCTCTAATTAATAAATGTGTCACATAGAACGATTTACTGAACCTTTCTAAGGCACATTTCCTCATTAGGAAAATGCAGAGCATAATGGCACCCACCTCCTAGGGCTGTTGTAAGCATTAAATGAGATAATGCACGTGAAGTACTAAGCACAACATACATGGAAACACTGAATAAATTGTAAAAGGAAAAATAAGAGCTAGCATTTATTTGTCACTAATTCTATAAAAGTCATTTTATTATGCTTTTATGATGATTATCTCATTTAGCATACATAGAAAACTGATGAAAGTTCAGTTATGATAATAGCTGTGATGATGATGGTTACAGTTTTAACACGTAACAGCATGGGGATTGGCACACAGTAGACACTCAGTAAATATTGCTCTACTCCTGTGAACTCTAGACTCTAATTACCTTCGAGGCCTCAGTTAGCTCGACTGGTCAGTATTCTTGCAAGAACAGGATCTGACTGTGGCAGAAAAGGAATTTTTGTAAAGACGTCAGATTGGGTAGGTGGCAGAATCCATGGGAGGCCCAGAGGTTCTGGCTCAGAGGCTGTGCCAGGAGTGATCACTGAACCCTACAGCGGGAGTCATTTCACCTGATCTCTCAGTGCAAGTCACCAAAGCCACCATCATCAGTGTCACCGGATAACTCATCTGGTGCAACTTACAGGATCTATACATCGCTGTCAGAGGAGGGAGGTGAAAGAACCAATTGCCTGCCCTTCACTTTGGAGCGATTAGGACCGGCGGACTGTCAGAAGGTTCATGCAGGCATCAGGGACTTGAGTTTTGAGGAGATCTCTGTGCGGTCTCATGCACAACCAAGGTCCGGGGCAGCAGACAGGACACCTGCTACCCATGCTGTTCAAGTCTTTTTAGCATGATGTCATTAACGAAGCAAGTCCTGGGGCATATGAGAGGACCTGCATTCCTGTGAAATAAATCGTCACACCGGCACTAAAAAGTGATTTCACCCTAGAATGACATTGGAATGTTTAAGGTTCACACCTGACATATGGAAGAAAACGGCTTCACAATGTCAGAGAAGAAACTTTGGAGCAGACAAGAAGCTTTACACCTCATGCTGAGAGCCTCGCATCTGGAGGAACAGTTTAATTAGAGTTGCTCTATGATTAAGCTATAGCCAACATGGTGAGTTAATTGGAGATGGAATACGCATACTGTCCTCACAGTTTCCAGCATTGAATGGGTCTCTAATGCCTGCAGTTGTGTCCAGTATGAACAGCAAGCAACCTCACTTTGCATTTAGTCTTTTGGTAGGAAGAGGAAGCTCTTTTTTTTCTTTTTTTCAATTACACAAATCAAATAGGACTTCGGGGCCCTCTTTGTCAGTCCCTAGGGACCAGGATCCGATTAGAACACTCAAAATTTCCTTCATGTTAGACCTTTTTTAGTTATTCACTGGACTTGTTGGCTCCTACCTATGCGCCTGGAGCCTGGAATGGTTAATAACTGCTACTAGTGTCAATCGCGCAGTGGTAGTTGTGTCCTCATGGAAATCAGAGAGCTCACTCGATTTCATACAGATTACTGACTGGTTGGGGTCCAGTCGACAGGAAACAGCCAGTGCACTGTTGACAAGAGATGCTGGTGGGCATTCTTTGTATCAACGCATTTAATGTTCTCCAGTAAAAAAAAAAGTAAATTCTTGTTGACCTGTTGGAAACACTGTCTTATCTTAGAATATTTTCATTAACCCCCCCGCCCGGAGCATGGTGGGGGAAGTGGTGTGATGACCACTGGCTTCCTGGTGATGAGGGTCATTCTCCTGTAAGATCACTACAATGATGGAAAGCAAGGTGGGGCCAGTCCATCAGGTGGGGCAGAAGGATGCTGTGTCTTGGTGGCAAGGGAAGCAAGCACCACTGCTCTGGATTCCTCTGAGTTAATCCCAGTCTTCCCACTTACCTGCCTTCCAGTGCCCAGGTTACCACGCCTTCCCAGTTCATGTTCTTTCCAACTGTCACATAGCAGGAAGCGGGAATATAAATTCAGCCTAGGGATCAGAGTGTGTTTGGAAGCCCTACAGCTGAGAGAAATGAGATTTAGCACAGTCTGTGGAAGTTTCTGTCATTCATTCTGTGCCTTGAGAAGAAAGTGTAGGAATGGCAGCTCTGGAAACAAGCCATCTCTTGTCATGGTAGACAGCTCGCCCTCAGTCCTGGAGCATTTAACATTCTTCATTCAGTCCCATGCAGGTGTACACTCCCTATTTCTGCAGCAGGCTCGTCATTCTCAGCACAGGTGGCATTTCTGATGTCTGAGTTCCACCGTTAGTATGGTATGGATTAAAAAAGCTGCCTTTCCAACTAGTCCAGGACACACAGCACCTATTCTTCCTACTGTCCATGGGGATTATTGCCAAACCATTTCTAATATCAGTACCGCTGTCACCCCAAGACCTTTGCAGCAAGTATGAAAAATGGCTGTAGATGACCTAACCCGATAAGGAATTCATTTAAGGATACTGGATAACACAGGGAACCACTGAGAAAGCTAGAGAAGCATACTCCTGTGCTACATCATCAGGAGAAAATGAAAAATCATACCTAGGACTTAAGTGAGGTCATCACTGCCAACTAAATTGCACTAAACACTACCATTAGTGCTGTCACCACTGCCTCCTGACAACTTGTTCTACGCATCCTCCCTGTGACTGCATCCACAGCTCAAGACCCAAACTCAGGGTGGGTGCATCTGATAGCATGGACGATGCATCCACTCTGCCCCCTCAGAGCCCTGGGATAGTGAAGGCTGGAGTCTTGCAGATTCTGCGATTAGAGGCCGAACCCTATATGCATAGTGTCTCAGACATTTGAAGGGAGATTCATAACCAAGGCAATCTAATGAAGAACAGATTAATTCCCTTACCATATTAAAATATTTTTATGCAAAAGTGTGTATCTTTCAGAGAAAAACAGTCAAGAGAAGCACAACTAATTTCTAGGCAGTTACGAAGGAATTAGGATTGGTTCCTGTTTCATGCCTTTGTGTGCCCATCATTTGTACCCTCATAAAATCGGCCACTTTGCAAGTGAATGCACAGGCTCACCATCAACTTTATGCAGCATTACAGTATTTTGTCAATCTCAGTATAAACACTATACCTGTGGCTCATAGAATGGTTTGAATAGACTTGCTTGATATGTGGCCACTCAAAGTCGTAGTGATGATTTAATGGAGAAGTTAAGAAAATTCTTAACGGATACAAATCATTTAAAGGATCCCTTTGGCATATTTGGAGAAAGAAAGAAAGAAAAAAAACCTTTGTAAAAGTAAAGATGAACCAGTTTTTAGTCAGGATTATAAAGTGGCTGAAAATTTGTGTCCTAGTGGCTCTCTCCCTCAAGGATCAGGTTTTCATTTCCTTTACTGACTTCCTATCCTCCGGGCAGAATCCTCTGTCACTGCCTTCCTTCCCATCAGCCTTTCTTCCCACTCACATTCCCACTTGTTTCTGGGTTTTGTATCTCACCTACCAAGGCCAGCACTGCTGTCATGTCAAGGTTTGCAGTTAATTTCTGTGCCAAGCAAATCCTTGCCACTGAAAACCAGAAGATAGAAGAATCCCTAGTATCTTCTAGGAACTCTTGGCCCACAAGGAACAAGAGATAGCTTTATGAGAGGATATTCTGGTTGGGCAATTACTTTGAAGGTCAGTGCTAGATACAGTTTGATGTTTATTTGCCAGCTTTGAAGGTATAAACTTACTGTAGACTGAATAAACAAACAAGCAAACAAATTAGAAAAATCCAGCCATAGAAGCAATATATTTGCCACATGCTCATGTGCATTCAATATAGAGAGGTAATGTTTGTGTTACTAGCTTATTGCTTACTGGAATTTTGTGTTAACTGGAGTGTTGTTATTAACATGTATTATTTCAGAAAATCCTGTGGTCACAAACGTAAGGTGAGAGATGAATTTGAAGGCATTTGATTTGTAGTATCACATAATCAGCAATGATTAGACTCGGCTAAGCTATGGTGTTCTGTAGGTTAAGTGTGTTAAATGTATTTTTTACTTAGGGTATTTTTAACCTAAGATGGGTTTATTGGTATATAACCCCATCATAAGTCAAGGAGCATCTGTAATATTTTATTTCAATGTCTTTTTACTTAAATTTCTTTAATATTTTTTAAACATAAGATATGTATTGTGTATTAAAAATTTAGGAATGTGTTTTGGCTTTGTTTTTATAGTGATTCACACTAGTCATTTAAATGTTAATAAAATAACATACATATTCATAGGAAGTAACAAAAACCAGAAAGCTCCATTTTCTGTCCCCAGTTCTCCCTCTCCGCAGCTTCCTTTTTGAATTATTTCGGAGGATTTATAACTTAAGAAACCATTTTTAAATAGTAAATGCCTAATTACTCCTCTGTACTTTTGAGGAAGTAAATTGCATGCCCTCAAAGCTTTAGAATGCTTCAGACTTGTCCAACCTGCCGCCCACAGGTCACATGCGGCCCCAGGACAGCCTTGAATGTGGCCCAACACAAATCTGTGAACTTTCTTAAAACATTATGAAAATTATACATGGACCTTCTTTTTAGCTCTTCAGCTGTCGTTAGTGTCAGTGTATTTTATGTGTGGCCCAAGACAATGCTGCTTCTTCCAGTGTGGCCCAGGGAAGCCAGAAGTTTGGGCACCCCCTGGTCCAGAACCTCTCTGAAAATTCATTCTAAGACAGTTCTGAACAGAGATTCTGAACATTTGAAAGTACGTAAGTGATTTTTGTGCTCATCAACACAGGCAGAAACATCAGCCCACATGTATTGGTGGCTGATTCTTTTATGCCCTGAAAACATTTAGTTACCCCTTTACTATTTAATTCAACTATGATGCATGAGATAAAAAGCATACATAATATGTAAAAACACGAGATCAATATGTAACTACATTAGTGTTAATAATGTTTTTAATGTTTGCTGACTTTAGAGTTATGAAACTAAAGATCATTTGCATTCTACATACAAAACTCCAATAACATTTAAATGAAGGATTATTGGGGGAATTGAGTTAATATTTAAAGCACTCAGAAGAGTTCCTACCCAAAGTAAGAACTCATATTAAGAGAGAGAGAGAGAGAGAGAGAGCACTCATTAGTTTCAAAAGTAGCTAATTAGATATCAAGTGTTAACTAGAGTTTCTATCAGGGGAGAAGGGGAGAAAGGCAGCAGACCTTGCTGTGCTGGTTTTAAAAATACTGTTTTTTTTTTGTTGTTGTTTTTTTTTTTTTTTGATTCCCAGCCAGGGAACTACCCACATACCAAAAAAATAAATAAATAAATAAATAAATAAAATAAAAACCAAACAGTTTTTAATGGAGAAGTATTGGAGTTCTAGAAAGTTCACATGGTGCCTAGCTAGTCTTCTGTCATTATTAGAAAGTTGTCACCTGATCTGATTCTCTTTGCCTCCACAGAATTTATTAATACCATGTGTTTTTCTTTGCATTATTCTTTGATTCACGTGAATGAATTTTGTGAAGAAGACTGAGTGACTATGAATTCCCACCAGCATAGAGGATGTATCATTATTATTATTGTGGTTGGTGTTATTTTCTCTATAGTCCTGAGCATACAAGGACAGCAGTTAATTTCATGAACTCATCCTAGAAAAAGCGCTACGTACCTCACTGCTGAGTATCACCATGGTCACCTTCGAAGGACTCCCCTTGGGAAGCTCTGCACCGATGCCAGCACCTACCTAGTCCACCCTTTAAAGCAGTTTTGGAACTCTTTTTCTGGAATGGCCATCAGAACTTCGTCATACCCAAAATCTGACCATTAAGTTTGCGAACTTGCCACCGTGCGCTTATGTTGGCAGCGCTGTGCACACAACTCAGTAAGCCAGGGTAATGATACCTAACCTAGTTGTGTGTACAGCGCTGCCAACGTAAGTGCACGGTGGCAAGTTTGCAAACTTGATGGTCAGATTTTGGGTATGATGACAACTCTGATGGCCATTCCAGAAAGAGTTCCAGGATTGCTTTGTTTAGACTAGGTGTTGGCATCAGTGCACAGCCTCCCAAGGAGAGTACTTCTGAGGTGACCGCAGTGATAGTCAGCAATGAGGAAGGTAGCACTTTTTCTAGGATGAGTTCACGAAATTAATTGTCCGACCTCATATACTGAGCAAAAGTATTCAGTCGATGCCCACTTAGCAGACAGACAGTTCCAGATTACACAATTAACTGTATTCTCCCCCAAAGTATAGCTAGTCCCTGTTTATTTGCCATTTGAAAAGGAACAGTACTTCAGTCTCCTACACATGATACGTAGAAAATCATTGTAGGATAAGGTATTATCTGGCATCCCCTAGTCTTTGGATTTTCTCTGTGGTTATGTAAATCACTAGACTTACATAATATCCTAGTGTCATTCATACTGCGTTTTTGTACTTTACAAATATGAATTTTACTAACTGCCTTAAATGAAAGAAAAACTCCCCATACGAGTACTTCTGGGGATTCTATTGACTTACAAGTAGAATGAATTTCAGACACTGAAGATGTTATTTTTGCATTTAAAATATTTCTTGTCATTTTTCACTTTTTTTTTTAAATAAAATGAAAGGTTCATCTGTATTTCCTTTGATAGACTGAAACATCTGTATGTTCTGTGCACAACAGGTGTCCAATAAATGTTTTGGATGACTGTCAGTGGTGACTTAATGACTTCATAATGAAGTAATTATTCAAGTGTTCTGTGAAAACTGTGTTTCTTAGAAATTACATGGAGGCGGTTTTCTGCTGACATCTGCTATTATTAATACATTGATAAAATTAAATTCTATTTTAAGCTATCCTTTAAGTTGAATATAATTTACTGATTCAGAGACTTTCAGAATACTGTTATAAAAAAAGGCATTGGAAATAATTAAAATATGCGTAGCCATGAAACAATAAAGGCTCATCAGAAGTGTTCAAGTAAAAGCTGACAATGAAATGAATGATTAGTTTTCAGAGCAGCGGCATCTGCTCTGTGAATAATCCAAGGAGTGCGTTCCAGTTTCCACGCATCGGCTCCTTTATTCAAAAGAAGGGTTCTCTCAAAAGAGACCTGTGGGACCAAACAGAACGTAGGGCGCTGTGAAATTGGAATTTCGAAATGCATTTCTTATTTATACCCTGCTTACTTTAAAAAAAAAATGATTTAAAGTATATCACATGGATGTATCCTCAGAAATATTTCCTTGTAATTTTTTGCTATAAAAAGCTTATTTTTTTATTTTGCTATATTTTTTCCTTCTGGTAAAAATCTATATTTGCAATGTCCAAAAAATGTCAGGGCTCTATATTTATTTGTTATAGAAGAAATAACTCCAACCCTGATATTCATGAATATAACTTTCTGGTAATTGTTTAAAAAAAGTTGAATTTTTTAGCTATTGATGAAATAGTTTGGATCTGAATATTGAAATAGTCCTGATACATCAAATAGATATTAATTAATTGCTCTAAATATGTATATGAATTAATGAGGTTTACTTATCAGATGCGAATGGCATATTTTAAGAAACATTAATGATAATATGGTAGTTTTAAGACACTGTGAGAGATAGTACCTACATATGAGGAACAGGTATTAGCATACCTTGTCCACATCAATAGAATAATAATAGCTATAATGACTTTTGGAACAACCAGTTTTGAATTGAATATTTAAAACCAAATGGGAATTTTAAGAAGCTGTTCAAAACATAGAATTTTAACTTTAAAATTACACGAGGTTACCATCTAGAACTTCCTATCTCATTTACAAAGGAGGAAATTAAGCCACAGAGAGGCTGAAGTTTAATGCAAACCATACACCATTTTTATCCGTAGAAAAGTGACTAAAATATAGTTTGTCTCAGTTGCCAAACAGTACTTATTTAACCATTGAAAAGAGTTTCCAAATCTTGTGGTATGTTCAGGTGCACGCGTGTCATTACCCCGCCATGAGCACATGGACAGGACTGCAATGTGATGTTCTTAACAAAATGAGGTTTTGAATGAGTACTGAAGCACTCAGACATTCATATTTTCAGTCCCTGTCCATAATATTTACTTCAGATGAAAAAAGGAGAGATGCAGAAAAGGCTCAACTTTAATTTTTTATTGTGGTTATCCATCAAGCTGACAATGCACTGTAGAATTGTACGCCTGAAACCCATGTAATCCTTGCTAACAGATGTCACCCCAATAAGGCTAACAATAAAAATGAATTAAAAATGTATAACATAAAATTTGCCATTTTAATCCCTTTAATTGTATGATTCAGGGATAATAGTAACTGCATTCACAGTGTTGTGTAGTCATCTCCAAAAAGTTTTCATCACCCCAAACCGAAATTCTGTAGCTATTACGTAATCATTTCCCATTTCCCCCTGCATGCTTCCCTGGTAAATTCTTATGTGTTTTCTGTTTCAATGAACTTGACTATTCTAGGTATTTCATACAAGTAGAATCCTACAATATCTGTTCTTTGTGTTCAGCTCACTTTGCCTAGCATGTATTTTCCAAGTTGACCCACAAAGTAGCATGTGTCAAAACTGCGTTTATTTTTATGGCTGAACCCTACATTCTGTATGCACCACACTTGGTACATCTGTTCATCTGTTGATGTCGAGTTGGACTGTGTTGGTATTTTGGCTACTGTCTTTTGTCTTTAGGTAATTAATACACACCTTTTAGATTGTTTATTTTAGTGCAACATCAACTTTTGTTCCTACTGTTGGTTAATCAGACATTTGAACATAACAGCAGTTTTAGACCTGATAATTTTTGAAAGAACAAAAGCTAGTATTGGAGCTTTAAATTCTTTTTAATTTTTTCTCTTTAGTATGTTTTATGTTTTAAACTATTATGTCATGACAAATTGAAAACAGTTAAAGAGAATAATCAGAGTAAGGAGTTATAATTTTAATATTAATAAATGCATTTCACAATGACTAAGTATATTCTATATTAGTTAATAAAAATTTCTGAAAATATTTCTTTGACATACAACACTTGGATTAATATTAATGGCAAAAAATGACAGAACATTCATTCAAATATTATCAAAAGCAGGATCCAAAAAATAGTTAAGTTCAACTTAAACTTTCTTTCCAAACTCTTTGCTTAAGACAAATTATTTGAATTATCTTCTTCCAAAAAAACTTCTCTTTTAAGGGGAATAAGAAAATAAAATAATCTAAAGCATCAGAAAATACCTCATCTTTCTATTAATTTGCTTCTCACAAAAACAGATTATATTTATTTATTTAATAGTAACATATGAAATGTGTTTTTGGGGTAAAGGATAATTGGTTTGTAACTAAAGTTTGAATTTTATCATTTCTTTCAGATGAATTCAAGTTCTTTATGAAAAGGCTCCCCATTAATTACTTCCTCAACACATCAACCATAATGCATCTGTGGACAATGGATTCTAATTTTCAGCGCCGCTACGAACAACTGGAGAACAGCATGAAGCAACTTTTCCTGAAGGCGCAGAAAATTGTACACAAGCTCTTCAGCCTTAGCAAGAGGTGTCACAAACAACCCCTCCTCAGCCTGCCAAGACAAAGGTAAGACGTTCGTGGGGACACACACAGCAAAGGCGGGACACTGTTTCCCCAGTGAGCTCTATTTGTTATTTCTGAATGCAGATGTGCTGATATACATAGCACCATGTTATTTATATTAGAAATAACTTGAAAACAACATAATATCTTAAGCTTCAAAATCACAAATTATAATCTTCCAAAGTGATAGTACAACGAGGAACACATAAACTGGCACTTCCTAATTTTTCTTTTTATGATCAGAATCAAGAAGTCATTCTTGGGGAGTTCCCTGATGGTGTAGTGGCTTAAGGCTTCAGCGCTGGCGCTGTCATTGCTGCGGCCTGGGTTCGATTCCCAGTCAGGGAGCTACCCACATACCAAAAAAAAAAAAAAAAGAAGTCATTCTAACTTGTTCTGTGTGGTGGTCAACTAACAGTTACATAAGAGCGAATAAAAAATCATAAAAGCCTTCTGGTTATTTCTTAAGTGTAGGAAATGTACAGGACCACAAAGTGAAATTTTTCAATAAGCAATTTTCAATTAAAAGAATTTAAAGTTTATTTGCTTTGACTAGTGTTCAAAGTACCATTAGCCTTATTCAACATCGATCTCTGAACGTTGCTGGGAAATTTACTAACAATTTATGTAGATGATGACAGACTATTAAAATACTCTGAACTAATTTTGAGAAGCATAATTTTTGAAATTGCTATTTTAAGATGTATTGACCAGTCAAGCGCAATAAAAAGTTGTATTTATTTATTTGAAATCAGATTAAAAATACATAAAAATGAAACACTAAGGGAATATACAGGGCTGTATCACAAAAAATAAGCATCTGTACAAATACCTGTTATAAAATGCTTTAACTTTTACTTGATGCTTAAATCATTAAGAGAAGTCTATAATTACAGATTAAAATAAATCATTGGCTTTTTTTTTTTACAATTCATTGGATTTTAGGATATTCAAATTTTATGCAACGAAAACATATGTTGAGAACATTTTCACTGTACCAAAAAGAAACGCAGTGTCGATTAGCAGTCATACCCCACTCTGGTGTGTTCAGCTATTTATCCCTAGACATTTGTCAAGCCTGTTTTTCCCTGTAGATTTGCTTGGTTTGGACATGTCACGTAAATGGAATTGTACCATGTGTGTCTTTTATGACTGGCTCGTGTCGTTTAGCATAGTGCCGTCAGGTTCATCCATGTTGCGGCAGGTGTCACTTGTATGCGTCTGTCACATTTTGTTTATCATTAGTCATCTGATGGACATTTGGGTGGTTTCTGCTTTTTGGCTAGTAGGAATAATGCACCAATGCACTAGCGTGGATGTACGTTTTACGTTTTCTTGGGAACATGCCTCAGAGCGGTATTGATGAATTAGGACTGTCCTTAAGGTTTTGTGGCTCTGTTCTGCAGAGTGGCTGCAGTGTTTTCTGTTGCCACCAGCCGTGAGTGACAGCTCCAGTTACTCCTCATCGTCTCGGAGGTCGTTATGGTTTGCCCTTTGATTACAGTTATCCCAGATGGGTGAAGTAGTATCTTCTTGTGGTTTTAATTTACATTTCCCCAATGGCCAGTGATGCAGAACACATTTTCATGCCCTAAATCCTCATGTGTATCTTCTTTGGCGGAAGGTCTTTTCACATTCTTTACCTGTTTTTAAATTGTGGTGGTTTTTATTATTGGATGGTAAGAGTAATTATATATTTGAATGCCAGTCCCTTAACTGTTTTATGGTATACAGATACCTCCTCTGAGATGCTGTCACTTTCTCAGTCTGTTCTCTCTCTCTGTATCTCTCTCTGTGTCTCTGTCTCTGTCTCTCTCTCTCTCTCTCATATGTGTGGTAAGTCCAGATAAAAGTTTGTCAATTTTGTTTATCTATTTTTTAGTTTTTCTGATATTTTTATATTTTCTTCTTTAATTGATTGTTTATACTGTAATCATTATTTCCTCCTTTTTGTTTGCTTGTGTTCAGTGTGATTAGAATACTTGATGCTTAAACTTCATTGTGACTTGAGAACTTTCACCTTTGTAATATAGGCAGTCAGAGCTGTAAGTTTTCCTCCGAGCACTGCTGTAAGTTTTGTTGTCGTATGCACCTCCTAAGACTTCCTGTGCCTTCTCCGCATAAAATTTATGTGCATGTGTCTGCATATTTCCAGGTCACATTCTCAGAGCATCATGGTTGGGTGAAGACCACATTGTTACTTCGTTATAATGAACTTCATGCTTTGCATATGGGTTAAATACAGTTTGTAAACTGCTGACATGTATGCCTCTACCCTCAAGCCTAAGAGGAAATGAAGAGCATGAGGTGGATTAGGAGGTGGAATGAGGCCTTTGATCCTAGCACGTTGACTTTCGTGTTCTGCCGAACAAGGACAACCAGATCTGGACGTTTACAGCTGAGCTCAGGGGAGATAGGAGCCAGCAGGAAAGCAATCATGTGAGCTCCTGACACCATGAGCTCTGAGTATGTCATCCTGGGACACATGTGATAGGGACCCAAGGAGGTATCTGAGGGGTGAGTGGGGAACTGGAAACCGCAAATGGGCACAGAGCAGGACATCCTAAGGACCGTGGTCATTTCTAGTAAAAACGCATTTAAACACCCACATATGCCATGAAAGTGTTAGATTTGTAAGGAATATATGAAACCATGAAACAGTTCAAATTGGATGTGTACAGAATAAGTAAATAAACCAGCAGCACAAAATAAAGACATATTATTTGGAACAAAATTCAGTAAACTACAGGAATTAATAATTGATTTATTTAGTTTAGAGGCTTTGGAGACCAAAGATCGCCAAAGGCTTTTCTTGACTTTCTTTTTGCAATTTAGCATAATTCCTGTGTTAGCTATTACTCATCTCTCTCTCTCTTCCTCTCTTCCTCTCTCTCTCTCCCTCTCTCCCTCTCTCTCCCTCTCTCCCTCTCTCTCCCTCTCTCCCTCTCTCCCTCTCCCTCCCTCCCTCCCTCCCTCCCTCTCTCCCTCTCTCCCTCTCCCCTCCCTCCCCTCTCTCTCTCTCTCTCTCTCTCTCTCTCTCTCTCTCTCTCTCTCTCTCTCTCGCACACAGCAGACTTCTTGCTAGATTCAAGATTTATTTAATTTGGATTTTTTCCCATGGCCATTTTTGTTTGACTGGGAATATGAGTTTTTGTTTCTGTTTTGCTTTTGTTTTCCGACTTTAATAGAATAATGCAAAATGACATTAGAAAAACAAAACTATAGCATAGTCTGTTACTAGAATACAGAGTAAAAAAGAGTCAGGATATTTATGAGGTATGTTTTCAGAAATTTTGAAAGAGGAAGTGAGTGAGCAATACCAGTGATTTACTTCTATTGGAAACTGTGCTTTTTGTCCTCCTGCCTTTATGGTATTTTCCTCAGATTCTTAAGAAATTCATTCCACCCTAAAAAGTAGCTTTCAATATCTGATATTCCAAAATCTCAAAAATGAGGCAAAAGCAAACAAAATCTTCACTGGTAAGATGATTTCCAGACACTTCCTGTATACTGGCAAGTAGGTTGAAATTTTTCTTCATCATGTAGTTTTTCCGTATAATTCTTCCTTTTTGGTAACGCAGGACACTCAGGATGCCCCACCAAGTTTGCACTGTCGACATGATTTATCCCTCTCATGAATTCATGTAACATCAAAGTCTTCTTTCTGACCTGAGTAAACTCTATTCCTCTGGTCTCCTTGAGGTAGTTAGCTTTTGTTTCTGTCTTAAAACTTGGAGGTCAGTAGCACTGACATTGAAGCACAATAATGCTAGTCATCACTAAAAGTATAATTCCTCGTGCAATTCAGAATGATGCTGTGATCGTGGACTAAGGAGAAGAACAAGGTAAAGAGCACTTGAGGCCAACAGGGAGACGTCAGGGTCTGAGGTGGGTAGGATAGCAGACGTCTGGGGATGCTGAAATAAGCCACAGCCTCTGATGTGTTTGGGACAGGGTGCCCTGTCCACTGGGACCCTCCGAAGAGACAAGGGCCAGGCAGAGTTTGCAGGAAATATGAATGTTTAGGTAACCTGCTGGAGCTCCAAGAAAGAGAGAGCAAGTACTCAGTACATACCTGATGAAGGCTCTTGTGATGGGGTGTGTGTGTGTGTGTGTATATGCACACACACTTAGTGCAGAAACAAAATAGAGCAGGAAGCTTGCCTCTGGGGGAGGGGGGTCCCTGAAGCTGGCACGTAGACTCGGTGGGACAGCATGTTCCAGGATCACCTGAACCTGGTTTCCGTTTGGCCCCTTGATCCAGTGCATTTCTCTCTTTCAGGCTTTGTTACCCAACTTCTTCTCTAACTCAGAATTCTTGTTGTCTCATATGTGTCACCAAGTAGTTACAACCTTTAATGCATGCACAAAAAATAGGTATTTTGATGTTTTTATGGGGAACAATCATTGAGAATTGTGTGTACCCCATCTGACATACAGGAATGATGTAGAAAAGCCTTCTCAATCATACTCGTTTTTCTCTTTCATCCCTTTTCATTCCCTTTCAGCTACTTTCTTTCTTTTCCCACTCTTTGTTGACAATCTCATTTATACTCGTGTATCTCCTCTTCACTGACCTCTTTCTATAAACTATTGATTTTATTACTAAATGTGTTGGGGTGACATTGGTTAGTAAAATTATATGAGTTTCAATTGTACAGTTCAATAATACATCATCTGTGTGTCACATTGTGTGCTCCCCACCCAGAGTATATACCAAAATTCACTCAAAATAGACATAAACGTAAGACCTGAAATAGTAACTTTATAGAAGAAAACATCGGTACTAAACATGTGGACCCTGGATTCAGGGAGAAATTTATGAATTTGACCTCGAAGGCAAGGGAAGTAAAAGCAAAAATAAATAGGACAGTATTAAAACTGAAAAGCTTCTTCTGTACAACAATAGAAACCATCAACAGAACACATACAAAGTGTTTTGGGGTTTGTTTGTTATTTTTAATGCAGAGTTTTTGGTGCTCTTGGGATGCCAATTCCCATCTTTTTACTAATCTTCTGCAAAATAGTGCCTTCCTTCCTTGGATTAAGTTTCTTTTTTAATGCATTAGAGAATTACAAATAACAGATATTTACTCTCTTTTCAGTATATTTTCACAGTGTTAAGTGCAGGTGAGATCTGTCCTTCCAATAAGGTTCCTCTTGTAGCATCAGCTCGTTTGAGTTGGATTTCTTTCACATGACAATAGGAGCACTTTCTAGTGGGCATAAAATCTAATCAAAATCTGGATCCATTTTTAATAAGTCCTACACGCAGTAAAAATTAAATATAAAACTGTGCTTTGCCTGTGGTAATAAATGTCCGCAACCTGGCACAAAGCTTATTTGAGGTAGAGTCTAGTACCCTAAATGTGTTTGCTTCTTAGTTTGTTTCGATAGTCCATTTTCTTAGAGTTAATTTTGTCAAAGTCTCTGTATTATTAGAGCATATAAATATTCATCTAGTGCACCATTATTACACAATATTGAGACAGGCAATTTGGGAGAATATTGGCTTGGGGCTGGGGACAATGAGAAAGCATAACTTGTTGCCAAGTCTTAATGGTGCATTATATAAACTGATAAAGAAATAGAAATGCGTAACAGTAAATGCAACAGTATAAGGGAATACAGCTATTAAACATTGGAAAAATCACATTTTACTTGGCACAGGAACAAAATGGAAATCTGTGAAGATATATTGCAGTTTCTTAATGTATAAGCAATAGAAATATAGAAATGGGGAGAATTTTAATTTACTATCAGGACATTTTTTTCTAAGTAGTTTTCATGCAGTCAGTAAAACTGGTCAGGGATTATAATTCTTATTTTGCCTTAATGAATTATGCAAACAAAATGGTTTTTGTTACCTTCCCAATGAATACAGACAAACTTTGATTGGATAAAATAACTCCTATATGATGTCTTAGTAGAAAACATACATTAAACATGCTTAGCAAAGGCATTTATACCTAAGAAGCATTTTTTACAGTAGTGTCTAATTATAAGGTGAAGGTTAGGCGTATATACCTTGACAAACACAGAAAGGTAGGGGCGGGGGTTCATTTAACCTAGTCCGTTTTAGTGACCTGAATTTTAGTCTTGAAGATTCACCTTGCACAGGGAGTGAAGAAAATGTTCTCTTGTTTGGGAGAGGTGGGGTTGAGAGCTCAAGACTCCTCCTATTGGCTTTTCCTGACTCCTCCCACTTTTATGGCTGTTGGAGCTCAAATTCCAGCCATGTTCTACGATATCCTCAACCTCTACTCTCCAGCTGACAACCCAATTCAGAGTTTTTAGTTGTGCTAACAGCACACAGCTTGATATTTGTTCCCAAAATTCTGTATTCATATACAAGTGTACATTGTTCTGTATAGTACTTGTTTTAAAATACGTCATGATCTTTTCATTTTTATCTATTTTTTATTGTTGTTATCATATGCCATAATCAGTTGGAACAAAGTTGTTGTAAATGCATATCTTCAAATGTTGTCTCAGTGGCTTCAACTATACAGTGAAACCATGATTTTAAAATAGTCGTTGGTAGTAGTGGTTTGGAATTTAAAGAATTATTTAGTGTCAGAGGCTCAACAGATTTTGTAATGTAAATTCTTGAGTTGGTCAGCTGCTTGTTGTTAATTTTTAATTATCTGCAGAACTATGACAATGTGACCATCACCCGTGTCCTTGCAAAAATTAAAATACAGCAACTTTAGCTCCACGTTGCTTTCTGAGATCACAGTGTGTGACTGGTCCATCAAGAGAAATGGTCCATTTCCGTAGCATCTTTGCATCCGCCTTTGGAGAAAGACAGCGACAGTGATACAGGAACACCTTTTGCTCAAATTCATCATTTAGTGACATTATTCATGGTGTACTAATGTACAGGTTTAAACATCACCTCCCCCAAGTTAATGTTTAAAATAGAAAATCAGAATTAAAAGGCTTTATAGTTTTCCTAGTGCAACTTTCACTTTCATTTACATATTTTATCCTGTCACCATTCTCACTTTATGACCAAGGGAAAAACCCAAAATTGTATCACAAAGGTCCCTACTCTCTAGCCCCAGATACGTTGTTCAGGGACCTGCACACAAGATGTCGTGCTGCCTTACACACACCCTTAGGGCTGCTGTTTTGTGACCTTGGTGGTCAGTCCTCCAGCAAATACCGACGTTTTTGGTCTCAGGACTCCATTATACTCTTTATATTTTTAAAAATTATGAAGAAATCCAAAGAGCTTTCGTGTATGAGAAATAAATTCATGTGTGTGTATCCATATAAAAGTGTGTATATATATATATGAATACATACATTTGTATCTAGACTTACCATAGTAAAAATGTAAACAGAAATTTAAAAATATTAACAATTAAAAAGAACAAAAAGTAAGCTTATTATGTGCTAATAGACATGTATCTAATACTTAAATTTGAATCGTTTGCATTTTCTTCCTATTTGGCTTATGAGAAATAGATGAATTCTCACGGCTGCTTCTAGTGCAACCTGGTGCACACTGTAGTTGGGTAGCATCATATGTTTATTGGAGAATTGATGATCGTGAAAGCTTTTTCAGATAATATGTTTATCATTGTTTTATACTACACCAAATTTCAACAAGTCATACATTCTTAAAATTTAGTTGTAATGTGGAGTTTAAAACCATGTGTTAACTTTTTGAAATCTCTTGCATTCAATTCCTTGGTCTACCCTGGGACTTCTGAATTGGGTCCCTGAGGTCAGGGCCACGGGCCACGTACATGCCCTTCTTCCCCTGAGTGACAACACAAATGGGATGGCTACAACTAACATCAGGACGAGAAGAAACTTGCCATGAATGGGGCAGCCCACTTATGGACGTGACTGTGTCAGTCTGGAGTGCTTACGACTGTTTGAGAAAGGAATAAATAGGCATTTTTATTTTCTAAACCCAATATTACGAGGCTTACATGACTGCAGCCAGCTCACATACTGACTAATACAAGGACCTTACTGAACGGCTCCAGAACCTTCAAACCTGCAGCATTTGGGAATTAATTAGAAATGGCACTCGTGATTAGTACAGGCCCTTCTGCTGAGAGTAGTTTTACATGAAACTGTAGGGGAAGGTGAAAGTACTAACTTTCCTTACATTTTCATGTTACAAAAGCATTTTTTAAATTATTTTTTTGTGTTTCAGCACTTTGTGATGAAGCATTGGCTAATGCTAAGGAATAATGAAGCAGTAAATTGAAAGAGTTTAATATTTAGGTATTGTTAATGTGTTATTGCGAAATGTAAAATATATATCGCTTATAAAGTACCCAGCAAACAGAAGATGCTTAACGTTCTACCTGCTGATAGGGTAGAACCTTATTCTGTAAAAAACGTTACAGTATATACATGACAGAGGAATGAACAGTATTTTGTTATGTTACGTGGTCGTTCTCCTGTCAGCTTTTATACACATGGAACTGAACACTTCAGTGTGTGTAGATGAAATTCATTTCATTAACACTGTCACTAGTAAACATATAGAAAGGGTAATATTGGTCCTGAACTCTTCCATTCTCAATGATGGCACTAATAGACAGTAATTGGAGGTTTAACTGAAGACTAACAGTCGGGCACATCTTACATAGACAGTGACTTTATCCAATCAGTCCTGCTCCATTCTGTGGGGGAAAGTCTGCCTTGGGTTGTGTGAATGATAAGTTTAATCTGATGCTTCATTTGGTAACACCATGCAAAGGAAGTGTGCAGTCTGCAGTGTGTTTTATCATCTTCATGCTGGGGGAAAAATAACCATACTCGCCTCCTTCCATCATTATTTCCTTATGTGTATTCCTCACATTTCTATGTGTACGTGTGTGTATGTATCACACACACACACACACACACAGTGTGCCCACGTGTACCAAGTCATTAAAACAGTGCATGGCTGAAATTCATTGTGCTCATGCTTGAACATTAACCTGAGATAACTATTTTCTAAAAGCAAGTGGCTTTATGAATCAAAAAGGGTAAAACTAAGTATTACCAAGATAGGTATTAATACCAGCTCAAACCCCTAACACTGGGAAAAAAATAAAAACAGAAAAAAAAACCCATGAAGGAGTTCAATTGAGGCAGCCACTGCAGGTTATAAAGTGAATGAATACATTTCACAAATCAATGCCAGTTGAAATCAAAATCCCCTATCTCGCAACCCAGATGCACTGCGGACAGCACAAAATGGAACAGCACAAAAGAGCACCAACAGGACAAAGGCTCCTGGGACAAAGTGAAGGTCAGGTTGCTGTGGTCTCGCTGTTAAAGCAGCAGGAAGACTCCATGTAGGTACCTTAAAGGCAACAAAAAGGATCGAGTCCGAGGCAGTCCCATTTATTGAGCTGAAATAACATTAATTCATACATGCAGGAGAGAGTTCACTGCAAACATCTAAAAACGAAATAGTAAGACTCTTAAGGCAAGCCTACCATTATTAAGGTAGACTTATAGTTATGAATTAAAAAATATATTCTTACTAGATTAGGGTCAAGGATGTCAATTCCTTTGCTATTGTTTTGTTTGTTTGTTTAATCTTAAGAACCTGTGATAGTAAAATAAAACTAGAATATGAAATCAGCAAAAATAGACATATTTAAAAGAAGCCAGGGGTATTAGTTGTACATGCCATACTCATTTATCTAAAAGCCTCCAGAGAGTTAACTGGAGTAGAAAACCAAACCAAACCTAAAAAAAATAATACTGAAACATGAGTGAAGTGGCTATTTACAAAATAATTAAAATTAATAGCCTGCTAACAACTGAGCAAAAAACAGAAAGAATACATAATAAAAAAGAAGGCCACATTCACAAGAATGCCAAGATATGTAATATAACTAAGGAAATAAGGTAAAATAAAAATTTTAGGCGATTAAGGGAAATTTTGAAAATATTAGAGCTAAGGCATGACTCTGAATGGAAGATGTCTTATAAAGATACTACTTTTCCTCACATTAATATTGCTCAGTTTAATGCATCATGAATCAAAATCTAGCTAGAAAAAGTAAGTAAGCAAAATTAGTAAGTAATATTTTAAAGGGAGATAAGAGTAGACCAGTGTCACCAGAGAGTAAAATTAATAGAGATGAAGAAATGAGATTTTTTAAAGGTAAAATGACATCAGATCTATGCATCTATATAACCTATAAACTAAAATACAAAATCTGTAACTATGGCTAAGTTCTCACAAGAGATACAAGCCAGTGGGCATTTGGTGTTTCCCTGAGCAAAATCAAGTGCACGGGGTTTGGAAGAGCTGCTGCATTTAAATGAAGCACCACTGAAGGGGCCAGTGTGTCATACCGTCCTGCACCTGTGGTTGAGAGGAGGTACCACTGCTCACGCTCCACACTGAACTGCCCTCGAAGATGTGACAAATGGCCTCTCTGTAAGGTTTCCTGTCTCGTGAATAGCGATTTTTCTTTTCTGAGGGAAGGGTGGCAGACTATCGTGGCACTTGTCTGTGGGAGGCACCTGTGAAACTTGGCAACCTTGAGTGTCATTCGCTGCTGGGATGAATGGCGGTACAGTACGTGGGTAGAGAGGCCACCAGTACTTCCCCATGAATGCATCGGTGGGGTGCGGACTTGGTGCTCCCTGACTTGTGTACACGAGCAGCTCCGCCGCATGCAAGCGTTGTTTTGAAATCCATTTCCCTTCATCTCACCACGTTCGAAACCATAGCCTTTCCTGTCATTTTACCATATTTTGTCAAAAAGGATTGTTCTGGTGTTAAGAAAGTGTCAAAATTAAGCCATCGCTGGTCCTGAAATGTCTAGTTTTTGCAAATAAACTTAAGCCTTTTAATCTTACATTGACGTTTATGTTTGCAGTAGGATCTATAGTTAATGATAGGTTTATATGCATGAATGTAGTCCTGTGTCTGGAGCATTTTTATGCAATGTAGTTATGTAAATAGGCATCCAGATAAATTAGGTTTTCATAGCACATGCACAGGAAGGGGGGTGTCCAGCTATTAGAAATTTATGGAAAACTCTATTCAGGTTAACACATGAAACTAGGTTATATTAATTTTTTCTTACTTAGTATCATTAAGAGTTAAATCTCAGTTATGTCCATGTTTCAGTGTCTGACTTCAGATAAGTGATTGAATACTAAGGAGATCATTGTAAGCCCATTTTTGCATACTGCAATGCGCCAGGGTGCCGGCGTGGAGCCCTCACAAGCGCTCCGGGCTTTCTCCCTCGCCTCCGTACCGTGCACGCCAGCAGCGCAGCCCTGGCAGCTTTACTCCGAAACGTCCGAGACGCCCTGCGTTGGGTCTCCCGGGCCCTGCTCCTGCCACCTCTGCCCGCGCTGCCGTCCTATCCTTCTGCCTGCAAGTGCAGCGGTGGCTGCGTCCTAACCGGTCCGAGCTATCTCCTTCTGCCCTCCTCTCCCCCTTAGACTTGGGGTGCGTTTTTGGTGAAACATTATTTTTTTCTTCCTTGCCTTGCATTCTACTCTAAGGGTGTGGCAAAGATCTGTTTCCTCCGATTACTGACCCCACTCGGGCCGGCCCCATCCCACCACTCTCCCCTAACTCAGGGCACAGTAGCTGCGCTGAGCTTGTCACCCTTTTCCTGCCACCCTGAGGCTTCTGCACGCCACCTGGAATGCGCGTCTTGTGCTCGGCTTCGCAGCCTGGTGAGTTCTGACCCTTTAGCTCTCGTTCATGTGTTACCTCCACCGAGCCGCTGTCCCAAGGCCCCGTCCCCATGGCCGCCCCGAGCGCTGCTCTCCACCACCTGACACTCTCCATCTTCTCATAGCACTCTGTGAGCAGTTCATTGTTTCCTGTTGGTTTATTGTTTCCTGTATTTATGGAGGATTCAATCCACAATGGGACCATGTCTCTTTTTCACTGTTATATTCTTAATCCCCAAATACAAAATAACAGTATAGATGGTTTTTGTTTGTTTTCTGTTGGGTTTGGTTTTTATGGAAACTTGGATGTAAATATTTGAGCTCATCATATATACAGCTCATAGTTACAGTTTTCTTTCTGTGCTAGGACCCTGTCATATTTTGTGTATATGAGGGCTGTCCAGAAAACAATCCAGCCATACATGCCTCTGTTTTTCATATTACGTGGTGGATACTTTCCATACCACCTTTGTATGTGTATTATGGTCTGCTTTATTCTTTATCATTCCATTCTGATGGTTACCCACTCTATTGGGCTTGATACATGTCTTTAAGTGATGATTTTCACGTATGCATATTTAACTTGCATTAATTGTATTGTGCGTTTATTTTATTCTTTTTTTTTTTCCTCGTAAAACATGTTAGATCCATGCATTTTTCTGTGGCTACATTTTGTGGCTTCTAATTGTTGCATAGTATTTTTTAACTTGTAGCCACCATACATTCCTAAGTGATTTGCAGCCAAACCTCTCTTAAGTGCCCAGCACCCCATCATCATAGATTATTCTACAGGGAGCGTGCAGCTCCATGTCCCGACTCTGATCTGTGTGATGAATTCCTCCATGGTGCTCATGAGGGGGATCGCCGAACCATAGCACATATATTTTCTAATAAGATGTCGTCATTTAGTAACATCATATTTGTGTTATGTGGATAACGATGAACCCCCATGTAAACAATGCATCACCATCTCTTGAGAACTAACTTTATAGTTTTACTGTAAACTGTAAAATATAGTTATCTATGGCTTCCTAACAAGTTACTCTAAACTTTAGCCATTTAAAACAATACATATTTATTATATCAAAATCTCTGGGAGTCAGAAGTTGGGAAGGCTTTTTTTCTCCTCATCGTCTGTCATGAAATTAAACCGTAGTCATGTGAGGCACGTGGGGCAGGAGGCTGCATTTCAAAACGGTGTGCTGACATGTCCGCCCAAGGGAGTGCTCAGGTCTTTGATGGAGTGCTCACTGGGTGTCATAGTGTGTGATGAACAGACACAACAGGGATCTGTTGGCTCTAGGTTGGTAGGGGGTAGAGAGCAGGACTGTGTGGGTGTGGGGACTTGTGACTGTGCTCCACATGGTCCTCCACAGATCCTGATTGGTGGCGGCTGTGCCTTTTCAATGAGTGGCTTCCAAGGTGATCAGGGCTATAACATCCAGCTGGTAACAGGGACAGGGGTGTGTAGACAAAGCTCCACCTGCTTGTTAAGGGCCAGGATCGGAACTGACCTCTTCCATTCCTCCTTCGTGTCACCTTGTCACACGGCCATATCCAGATGCAAAGGTGACTGGGAAATACAGTCCCTAGCTGGACAGCCACTTTCTGGTGACACCTCCAAAATGCCATGCTGATTGTGAAAGTTGTTGGGACAGTTAAGCAAGGTAACACACGTGGTGCTCTTAGAACTGTCTTGAATATTGTCAGGCCTCAGGAACAGGCAGAGGAAGGGCGGGATTGTGGGTGGCAATGCCCCTCTCCCTCCCTTGCTCAGAACTTCTACCATTAGCACAGTTTTCTCTCGAGATGATTAAAATAATGCATAGGACACATGAAAGGAGCTAGAAAGGCTGAGGCCACTAAATCTAGTTAATGAGCTCATCACTTTACAAAAGGGAGTTAGAAATGTTTTCATGGAAGACTGAAATTGAGCAAACCAAAAAGAGAGCCAAGAGTTTGGCCAGTTTAGACCCCTGATCGTTCAAAGGGTGGTGTGAGGACACAGGGCAACAGGGCTGGGAAAGGCTGGAAACAGTCAATCCTAAACATGGTTTTTATCGGAGAAGTCACACACGCAGTCAAACAGCTCAGGGATCTGAGTCATCTCTTTTATTTGCTCAGCCCACCCTACAGACCGGAGAGAGAAAATCGCGTGTCTGAAATCAGACATGTTTATGGCAAAGGCAGAATCGCTGTCTGGACCTGCTTCCACAGGGCTTTCCCGAAGACGTACTTCGTAGCTCCACCATCCGTCCTCGCGTGGCCAGTCCCATCTTGAGAACACAGCCACGCTGAGACTTACGTGCAGAAAATCAGATGATGAATTAGACACGTCATTCTTACAGAGTTTTTCCCCAAGGAACGGAATTCTGTGCTCTGTCTTGTTTGAAAATTAGGACTGGGTGTCTTGCTCATATGGGTTACCATCATTATTTACCTCTTGTTCTGTCTTGGTTTTAGAAGTCTCATGTGCAGATACCATTCTCCCCAGTACCCTTGCAGTATATGGAGTGAACGTAACCATTTCCCTATCAGTCCATTTGGGTAGAGCTAACTGGGCAGCTAAAAGCCGCCTTTTCTGTTGGCTGTCACAACACGAACAGTTTACAAGTCTCCCCGGGTCGGTAGCACTCTCATTTTCACGTTAGGCCTGCTGCTCTAAACGCAGATTGGCTTATTGTCCTTGGTGTTCAAAGACCACACCTGTTCTTCTTTATGGTATTTAAAGAACATAATGGTGTAATTATCTACTGCATGAATTACAAGTATTCCCAGAACTGGTAAATAATACAGCACTACAAACTACAATTATAGTCTAATGCTTGCTTGCATGTAGATGACCCAGAGTGTGTCTCTCCATGTACTCTTCATCGAGTAGACTATAAAATTACTGTCTTTTCATGTCAAAGAGTAATTTTTTTTTTTTTAATTATTGTCTGAGCTGGGTAAATTTTAGAATTGGTGTATATAGAAAAACTATTAGAATGAAAAGAATGAAGGAGTAGGTTTTGTTTCTTGTTAACCTACTCACACCATGTTATCTTCTCTTGTATAAATGAGAGCAAATAAAATGGAACCTGGTTCGTTTGTATTCTGACAGAAATCGAGCTGTGTATAAAGGAGAGCCTAGTGGAAGTTCTGATGCCCTCATACACATGGTAGATGCACATGATCAAATCAGAGCTTTCAAGTGTTTATTTTTACAAAATGATAATCAGACACATTTAAAAGATTTTAAAATGATTTTCGCTTTGTACTTTCTGTTGTAGAATTGGTATTGACACGCAGGCCTTCTTCGGTCTGCCTGCAGTGCATATCCTTTGCTCAGCTCTGCAAAGGTCTGATTGCACAACTTCGTGTTGTATTTCCTGCCTTCTTATGATTCTCTTTCACACACATCACCCAAGCAAATCTTTACCATGGCCACATTCAGTAGTTGTTTCTTCATTCATCTACAGGAGGAAATAGAAGTCAAAGAAGCAATTTATAAAGTTCACATGATGACTAAGTATGATGTATGAGATCGAAGCATTTATTGACTGCTGAGTATCTAACTCCTTTGCATTTAGGTGGCGCTGAGTCCAGTTACGGCTGGTGGCTTGAGAGAAGCAATGTGTGTCACTTTTGGACCAAAGAATCTAAAAGTCAGTGAATGACCCTGCAGCTTTCCTTCCCCTACTGTACTTATCAGAGGGTAGCCTTACGTTGAGATGGTGAACTAGGTTATGCTGTTACACCTTGTAAACCCTGAACATCACTGATGCTAACATAGCAAAGGTGATTCCTCATGCACACTGTCTGAACAGTTAGCAGGGGCTCTGCTCACTGTACCTCCTCAGGTGCCCCAGGTTGCTAGGCAGTCCATCCTGGCACCTGCTCTCATGATTGCTGAGGCAGGAAATACAATACTAAATCGTGCAATCATTTTTGGATCTCTCTGGAGGTGACATCCATCACTTTGATTTTATTGGTAAGGAAATTCACTTGGCCACTGTGATGGATAGTTTTATGTGTCAGTTTGGCTCTGTTATAGTACTTAGTCAAACAACTGTAGGAGAAACAGAAACACAGTTGTCTAAGTTTTAGAAAATCTGTGGTATAAAGAAAAGAAGATAGGATGAAAACAATGCATTTGGGTAGATCTTCATTTTGTAAAACTTTTTAAATCACCCAATCTTTTACATGAATGAATAAAGTATTTAAAATACTTTAATACTTCAAATTAAATTATTGATCACAGATGTATTTTTATTAGGTATTCTTTATTTAGGCATGTAAGCGTAGAATGAGATAATGTTATTAATGTTTTAGGAACAAAATTTGGAATAGCTATTCAAATATGTTATTACCCCTTTAGTTAAGAAACAAAAATACTCATATAAAAAGGTTAAGAAAGTATCAGTTTAGATTACAGCTTATTAGAAAAAAACACTACTGGAAGTCACTTATTTCTGCACATGTGCAGTTTTATTCCATATTATTATGTATAATGCTGAGATCCATGCTTTTATGCTTCATACTTGTAGGAGATGAATGAGCATTGAGTTAGTTGATTCTGACTAAATTCAATATTTTTTTGTATAAGACCCACATTGCCCTCTTAATGATGAGTTTATTAATGACTAGTTAAATGTTTTCTTCACTGTCCTGTAAATCCAGTGAGTGCAGAAAATGTGTTTGTGCTTGAGTTTGATGAATCCCAGCAATCCTCTTAGGTAACATACATTCTAGAAGCCTGCGAGGGAAAGACAAGGTTTCAGTCTGGGGGGGGGGGGGAAATGAGCAGGTGGGTGTGACAGTGACCGACTGCGGGGCTAGCGCCATTTTACACAGAAGGGACTCTGAGAAGGTGAGATTTGAGTGAAGGCATGAAGGGTAAGAGCTTGGCCATGTCAATCTGGGGAGAAGAAATAGCAAAATCCATGAGCATCTGTAAACGGGGAGCTAAAAGATGTAACCAGGAAGCGTCCTGCCGTCAGAGGCCGTGCAGATAGGTAAATGATCGATTACAATCCCTGGTGATAAACCAGCAGGGACGCCCCCCACCCCACCCCACGAGATCCCAGACGCCTGGAGGAGTCAGAGCTGGTGCTGGTGTGGGTGGGGACAGGCAGTTGAGGTCTCTGTAATGGAGCTAGTCCTCTGAATTCGGGGCGAACCCCCGGGAAGGAGAGAAGTGAGATTTAATGCAATTTCATTGTTTTTCAATCATTGTTTCTGTGCAATGAATCATTAAATGTATGATTCTATTTTCACATTCTTTGGTTGAAAGCATTGCTATCATCAGCATGAAGTCAGGCAAAGGTCTATTTTTTAGTCCAATTTTGTCTAACGCTCTGCACATAAAATTGTTTGCTAAGGTAAACTTTTAAATTCCCCATCTACATCAGTGCCTTTGGGGAGGCAGGACCTAGGTAGGATAAGATGCTGTGATGGGAAGGACTCCAGTGATCGTTGATGCAGTATAGAAGTATCTTTGCCTCTGTGTCAGTGACCGTGTCAGATGGCTTCGCGATTTGGGGAGCCGGGCTCCTCCTAGCTGTCACTCTGCTGTCCTCACACGCCTCAGCGTTTGGGTCCAGGGTGGAGCCGTGTTTCGGTGATCACCATAGCGACCCCATTTCAGCAGCTGTGAGGGAGAAATGTCAAAGGCAGTTCATGTCCATCCTTGAAAGCATGTCCCAAAAGTTACAACCCAGAGACAAGACCTTAGTCCTCAGTCACTTTAGCTGTGCAAAAGATTAGGAAATGGAACCTTTGACCCGTGGCCATGGTCTCAGCTAAAATATGTATTGCTATGCAAAGGAAGGAGGAACAGACAGTAAGAAACAAGCTATAGTCTCCGCCAACCCACCCCGCCCCCAGATTTCATTTTCAAGGCTTACATTCATTTCTGGAAATGTTTCAGACTCCTCACACTATAATCAAATGAACTGTGCAGAAAACCAATTATGTATTCTGAACAGCTAGCTCATTGTCACTGATATGTCTTCCTCATTATCAACAAAAGCCTCGTGTTAAGAATGGGCGAGGGCCGTCCGGAAAGTGTCCAGCCGTGTGATGTGAACCAGAGGCGTTCATGGCGGGATTGGTTTTCCAGACGGCCCTCGTGGTTTAAAGAGAACAAAGATCTATATGCACATGTACGTATCTCGCTACCGTATTATACATGCATATATATACATACTCTTCCTTTTTAGGGTGTGCTTAATAGTGAAGCTTTATTTTTCAGTGCTTTGGGACAGCATGACCTTTATTCAGTGGAAAGGACCCTCATTAGGAGTTTGAATACTTAATTAAGTTCCAGGCCTTGTTCTGCTGATTATCTGTGTGACCTTGGGAAATTACCCTTACAATTGCGGTTCAGTTACCACATCTGCCCAGTGAGGGTGTTGGACGAGGTGTTCTCCACGGCCCTATTCCGCGCTCATTTCCAGGATTCTCTGACTCGTGGTACACTGCGAATGCTCATCTAATTAATCGCCTTCGTCACCTTCATGACACTCAACGGACTATATTTTCTCATGACGTTCTGGAGGTGAACTCGTGTCTGTGAAGATTCCAGTTAAATATAAGCTGGGATTTTGGCTCTCCTGGAGGTACAGGGTTGACTCTATCACAGTGCACACTCACTGCTGTCTCCCTTACTTTTTCTCCGTCCTCCATCAATGTTGGTGCATCTCTGCCTCCTCTGATCAGCTAGGAAATGGTGTCAGATTAGTTTTCGTAACCACAGTGTTTCAGGCGATGCTTCATGTTTAGCACTGCTTCTTAAATACGTAGTGTGAACACATGAGCTTTCTAAAATAGTTTGCAGACTGTTTAAGTTGAAATTGTTTCTTTAAATACCACCATGTGTCATTGTCATGTATCTGTTGCCTTTGTTATTTTCATTGTAAGTTAAGTATTTATTGAGCAGCTTCTATCTGTTGCACCTTTTACTGGGATCCAAGAATAAGATCAAAAGAGATTGCTATCAGTCTCCAAGGTTTAGGATCAGGCAGGGGTTTAGGAATGGCTTATATGGGAAGTATGGAAATGCAGATGGCTTCAGGTCACCAGGGGGTAGCAGGGCTGAGGGTAATTGGGAGAATCTCTGCTGACTTTGCCTACTAATCCAAGAGCAGGATTTAAGCAAAGTTGAATGCAGATTATGTAAACAAGGGAAATTATTTAAACCAAGATGTGGAAGTGAGCGCATTATTATTAATAGCTAGCACTTCGAAGAGAGTGCTTATGGATGTATAGTGAAACATGAATTTCAGGCACTGGGGGAGGGATCAGATTGTGGGGGGCTGGAACGCTGCCTTGGGGCATGACATTGGGAACTCTTATTTTTTCCCTCCCCTCCCCCCGAGTGATGTGGGTCTTCATTTAGCAGACCATTTTAAGTATATTTTAATAATCCAAATAATAGATTTGGTGGCATTATGAGACATTGAGGATGATGAAACAATAAACTCTAGTAGGTAACTGGACAGGGAGGAAGTGTTGAGAATTGTGCAGGACTCTCAGACTTTCCCCACTTGGCAAGCTAGTATGTTAGTCTGTTACCTCTCACAGATGTTGGCAGAAGGCAGCAGACTCCTGGGTCAGAGTCAAAGGATTTTATTGCCCAAAGCCGTGTAAATATCAGTGTCCTTGTATCCAGCCCCCTTGTCTCCGGGTCACACGGGGACACGGAGACGGCACCAGATGGATGCCTTACATGTGTAGGTTTTTGTCACAGCAGAGAAACCCAGCAGTAAGGGTCCAATACCTTCTAAGCAAAAAGCAAGCATTGTGACAGTCAGAAACTAGCCAGTCCCACTCCTCCTGGGGGTGGGGAGGGGTTGAACATTTACACAGTAGTCCCCAGCAGGTTGGAGTGACCTTGACCTAACTAGCTGCCTTTGTGACTAATGACAAGAACCATTTCAAGTCAGGAGGCAGTTGGCTGGGCAGCCTGGTGCACTCAGCAGGAATGTGCTGGGGAAGTCAGGGCCCATGGCAACTCTGCTCCACCAGGAGGAGAACTCAGCATGGATTCCAGGTTTCCTGCCCTGCGTGCACCCCAGCCTCCGCAGAGCACGGCTGCAGACTCGGTCATCTTAAATCTCAGTGGCCGACCCGCAGGAAGCATCTTGTCTCTATCTCTGTCTTGTCTAATACATCTGTCTGCATATCTATGTGAGTTTCCGATGGCTGCTCTAACAAAATACAGCTGCGTGGCTTAAAAACAGAACAAAGCAGCCAGTAGTGCATTCTCTCGACATTGTGGAGGCGGGAGGTCCACGGCCCAGGCGTGGTCAGGACCAGACCCCTGTGAAGATTGTAGGAGGAACCTGGGCCTCTTCTGGCTTCCGGCGGTGGCCAGCATTCTCGGCTTTCCTTGGCTTGGAGTTGCGCACTCGGATCTCTCCGCCATTGTCACGTGGCCCTCTTCCCTCTTTGGGTCTGTGTCCCCGAGTCATCTCTTCTTATAAGGACACTGTATTTGGATTTAGAGCCTCCCCTAATCCAGCATGTCCTCATCTAAACTTAGTAACATTTGCAAAGACCCTATATCCAAACAAGGTCATATTCTGAGGTTCCAGGTGGACGAGAATTTGGGGGGACACTATTGAGTGCAGTATAGCTAGCATCTGTACATATTTCTAGTCAGTGAGTAAATGAGTCTGTACATGAGTGTGCAAATGAACAAATCAGTGAGTTCAAAAGCATGTAATTGGACAGATGATGGATCCAATGGCAGAAAAATTGTAAAGACAGGAAGATTTGACATTAGACGTGCTGATGTCATTTGATAATGGGACCTAAGGTGGAGAGAGCCCACACGTGTTGTCACTCTACTGCATACTGTTCCATGTGACATTCATGCAGGTACCATCTCTCTTTCAGTGATTTCCACGTACACACTTTGTGTTTTTATAACTCCTCCTATACTTGTAACTTTTATAATTCCTCTTACAGTCTTGGACACAAGCATAACCTGTAATTTGCTTTTTACTTAGATTCTACATTTATTACATATGTTTATGCATTTCTAGTGTAATAGGCACTTGGAATTCACAAAGAAAATCTATTTTTTAATCCCCATGTTCCCACTCTCCTCACATAATATTATCTAAAATGATGCCAGATACATAATTAGAACTTAATAAGTACTCACTGACTAAACTTCCATATTTATGGTTAAGCAAGTTTTCCATAAGTAAACTAATCCAGATTGTGCCTGCATTTTAACATACTGCAAAATAGGGAAACAAGGTAATAAAATTTTTAGCATTTATTTATAGAAATGTCATGTCCTTTTATAGATAATTGTATATAAAGACACATTTCCATAGCATTTTCTATGCAGATTGCTTTTTTAAGCAGCCGTTGATATTTATGCAGCTTTGATGTTTATCATTTTTGTTTTATTTCTGATATTAATGTACTGTTTTCATAATGTCCATATCTCCATGTCATGGGACCCCCTTGGCCGTGCTCGTGGAGATTAATACCTGAGTCACAGTCTGCCATCGGCCCACGGGGAGTCACATTCCGTAGCAGGCTGTCTTCGGAGCCTTTCTCCTGTCTGGCACACATGCCTGCTCTGCTCAGAGTCCCGCAGTTACCTTCCTGTCATGGCACTGCCACCCCGGGTGGCACGTTGTCCACCACGACCACACACCGGGCTTTACTCAGTGGTCTCTTACTTGCATTTTCCCAAGTTTAATTTTCGTTCTGTAGCCTGTCTCATATTTTAATAGTTTTGTTTTTTGTTTTTTGTTTTTTTTTTTGCATTATCTGTGGGTACTGCGCGCACTTAGTTTAAATGTTATTTTTAAAAGTTACCGTCTTTTGTCTATAACCAGTTTTAGGTAAATTCTGCATTAACTCAACGTTTATAAAATTCCACTTAGATGCTTGCCATTGTAGGAAACATTAATTATAGTGACAGTATTTTCATGTCCCAGTCAAAGAACCTGTTAAGTAAGTGGGCTTTTATACGCTGCATTTTCCAGTACACACATCCCGCACAACCAACGATTTCCCAGTTTCTTTTCATGGAACCGTCAGGTTGTCTTCGCAGATCCGTGTTGTGCACTGACTGCGGTGAAAGGATGTTGGGTGATGCTGCAGAGGCCGTGGGAGAGTGGAGCTCTCGGATCTCTGTGTCGTTAGAATTCAGAGTCCCTGGCGTCTCATCCCTAGCTGTGGGTTGTTTTTCAATACACCATTGACAATGCCCAGAGAAAGTTCACCTCCTCTTCCTCAAAAGATAAAATAAATTATAAATAATAATAAGTCTATTGAGCAGTTTACATGGAAAATACAAGGAAATGCAGCAATGAGATATTTGCTAGATTTGATGGAGTCACGAATTGACGCGTGAGTTGATTGCAAGTTGATCAGGCAAACACAGCTAGCTGCTCTCAGCACATCAGACGGTGGCCCTGACCACAGCAGTACTGAGGAGTGGCCTGCAGGGGGCGCCAGCTGTGAATGGCTCCTGGGCAGCGCGGAGGGTTCTCCATCTTGAATGCTATTAATAGTAATTTCAGATCCTGGGGTTCCCTCCACCTAGAAGACTTTTATAACACAAAAAGATATGCTTAAGGCATTAATCAATCAAAATATATAGTACAGTTAAATCTCATCATCGCTGTTTCCCCTGTCCCTCACATAATTTTTTCCAGTAAAATGTCAACAAAACACAAGAAAGTTACTGAAAAGATAGACATCAGCATTCAGTGAAAGCGAACTTTGCAGGTCATCACTGGTATAAAAAAGGATGGAGGAGGGACAAAATAAAGTTTAGTCTAATATGATATCTTAAAAATTTAGAAACCATCAAGAAGTCCTTGTGTATAAGATGGGAACTTCGATTTGATTCTGATCAGGACAGTGGGGAAATTAATCTAATTGAATTTCTTTGTTGTGTGCTTAGCTACAAACCAGAAACTCAGAAATATAAAGAGCAATGATTCCTCATTTTCTTGTCTCTCAAAAACTATTTAGACAGATTTGAACTGTTACTACTACTACTAATGTAGAAACAGAGATTTTTCCCACCGCTAAGAAATCCAGAGAAGACAGGAGATGAATGTTGAAGAAAGGTTTGAGTTGATGAACATGCCAGAGATAAATACAAAAACAAAACTTAGCTCTTTGTTTCTTGAATGGACACACAAATGAATGTGTAATTTAGGTTTTTTCTATTTATTAATTTTTTTTCTCTCCATCTGCTTTTTTTCGGTAGTGGCATGCACGCTTTCTCACCATGTTCACGTGTAGCTGGAATTGAATGAAGTTTTAATTACCTGAAGGAAATACCATTAGCTTTTATTGTGCCTTTTAAAAGAAGCCAGTTTTATGGAAATGCAGTATTAAGTAGTGCATAAGAGTGTCATTTCGCCTGTTTAAATCCCAGCTCATCCATTTCCGTGGTTTGTGTTCAAAATTACTCACTCCCTACTGCAATTCACGTTTCCTCCTATGCAAGATGGAGAAGACATTAGTATCTGCCTCGGGTTCCTGTTGAGTCTGAAATGAGTTAATCAAGATAAGGTGTTTGTAGCATAGGAGGCAGGCATGTTAGCCACTATGGTAAAATTAAGTCCTTATAAAAATTCTTCTCTATTACAAAATTAAAACATAAAAACCGGTTAATAAATAAATACCCTTGCTTATACACACAAAGTAATATTTCAAGGCTAAACTTAAAAGAAACTTAGCATTAGTTTGTAGTTAATAGCTGGGGATATAACCAGTACTTTCTATCAGAATAGGCAGTCTTGGTACTATATTTTTATAATTACTTCATTAGAATTGCAGGCTATTTTTTTTTTTCTGGATGCGAGGAAGTATATTTTGTAATGAAAGAATTACTGAGCAGCAGAGCAGTTATCTTTTGGGCAGGGGTTCCCCCTATAATTGCACTCACCATCGAGGTTCCGCTGGGTATGGAAAGGCCTGGGCTCACATCCCGAATTTGCTACTTCCTCGTTACCTAAATGACTCGGAAAGCTGCGCAACCTCCCAAGTCTCAGTAATCTGCGCTGTAAAAAGTAGCAGAGTTTTTCCTCGGAGTCGTGTCAGGAGGGGAGACAAGGAAAGGGGTGCTGGTATCCCTTGAAGACCCCAGAACGTTCCCTGCACCTGCGCTCTCAGAGGCATAATTATCACGTGTTTCCGGGTCTCCTTTGGGAGTTGACGACTTGGTTATCTTTTTATCTTTGTGTCATTCCACTTATTTAGAGGCTGTATTGTGATTTTTAAAAGTCGCCACAAATTGTCCTGAACCGAAAACAGCGTCATGGTTACTATTTTGGTGTATTTTCTCTGTCCGGTGTTTTATGTGGAGTTTTGGTTTTTTAATTCCCTGGTTGTGATCTCCCGACCGTATGCATTTACCCTGCACGAAGGCTCCGTTTTAACGATGGAAAAATCCATGTGTGCCATAGTTTTATGCGTTTATTTCATGAATCAAACTGAATTTTAACTTGTTGACAATTATTTACTAAATAAACACCCCTGTGTGCACACATACACAAAAGTAATTTACCAAGAGTCGTGAGAACTGCGTGACTGAGTTAGGTAAAGTGTGTAAAGTAGCTTAAGTCAGCCTCACATCTCTGTCGTCTTAGAGCCCATGTGAAAGCCCTTGTGAAGAGCTGTGCCTACTGCAAACCCCATTGCTTAGCCTACTTCCAGCTGTGTGTTTTACCATGTAGCATTTTATTTATTTCAGGAGAAAATAGGCTAGGGCCAGACAGAATGGCCAGGTATTGGGCCTAACTACACCGTACACGCTGATTTTTCTTTTTTAATGAACATTTTTTTTTTTTGTCACAGCTTGGGTTGAAATCCGAGTTTTCATACTGTGTGAGGTGGTGTCTGTTTATGATTTGAGGGCAGACTATTAAGTTAAATACAAAAATTAGTAAATATTTGTGGTGTTACTTCTGAGATTTTCTTGTACCATCTATCTCGAAACACAGTGTGCTGGGATCTAATCATACCTTTTACAGCAACTGCTAGTCTATAGGTAATTAACTAGAAATAGAGGGGCAAGTTAATTGGCACCACATGGAATCCATCGGCCAAATCCCAGAATGGGATATTGTACAAAACTGGTCTCCGGTCCTCAAAAAGTCAGCAGTGTGGGGAGAAGCAAAAGAAAGACTAAAAAAGATTTAAGGGACATAACTACCTTATCAAATGAGTAGAATCTCTTTGGATCCTGATTTTTAAGAATTAAAAATAATTATTTTTAGGCTTTTTGGGAGATTGGAACATGGCCTGGGAATTAGTCACGGCCAGTGCGCTGCGGTTAATTCTGTTGTGATGATGGCACTGGCGATTAAGTTAATGTCCTCCTCACACTTTCACTTGAGATGCATGTAGAATTGCACAGTATTTAAGAGTTGGAGCTGGTTAAGGAATACCTGGAACTTCAGACAGACTCTCTACTGTTTGTGTCCATTGACATTTCAGACTTGAACATTTAAAATCAATGAAAATGGAATGTGGGCTCTTTAAAAGTAGCTAATGTGTCTTTTCAGATTTCCAGCATTCACTTATAGAGTAGGAACTTAGTAAATATTTATTCAATTGCATCTTTTATTATGTGCATATATTTAGTTTATACTGATACAAGATTTTTGTAGGCATCTGTATAATGTAAATGTTTGAAAATTGATACTGCGATTATAAAGTCTTTAACAAGATGTTTCTTCTTAGATTAATTTACCTTGCACAACAGTGGGACAGTTGGGCTAACACGAAACAGATTACAGAAGGACGTCGTAGGCCTTTTAGTTTCGTATTCTCTAAAGGCATTATGATGAGAAGGTCAAGTGTATTCTGCATAGAGTAGGAGTTTAAATACCCAATGTAGTGGTGATTGCCCCCTTTCTACCAAGAATCATTTGATGTAAAGAACTTGCCTCCTTTTAAGTTGGAGTGTAACTGTGTACCCAAAGCGCTGTCCTTCACTGTCAGGCAGAAAAACAGGTGTGTGTCTGTGTACAGAAATTTCAAGAAACACAGTGCACTCCGACTCATTTGCATTCCTATGCAAATAGCCTCATACTTTAGCTTCAAAACTCATCCCTCAGTTTCTCTTCAGGTAACTGCTCCACAAATAAAAGCTCATACTTACCTCACTCAATTCTTGAATCAGATCATCCGTTAGGTGAGGTCATGGAAATGTGTGTATTTGAAATTGTGTCTGGTCCCATTAGAGTGGCGTGTTTACACCAGCTGCTGACACTGCGAGAGCACTTGGTGAGTGCACCCCAGGGTAGATACCCGGTTATGTGGTAGTCATGCTACCTTGAATCCAATTTGTCAAACAAATTACAGAAAAGGACGGCAGGTGTTTTTCTGTAACCCCATTGGTTATGATTAGAGATACTACAAAACTATGAAAATTAATGTTGACATTACTACTTTGAGAGTTAATCTTCTCGTGTGTGTGACATGTGTGACATCTGCAAAGTGTGTATTCCCAGTGGCCAGAAGGACACATTATGTGTTGGAGCCTTTGGTTCTAAAAGCAGATGTTGTCTACTTCAATCAATTTTCTGCTATTAATGGTCGCTTTGAACTATGTTGGTGAAAGGTGGCTACTTTCAATTAGCATTTACAGGAGCAACATGACAGCGATTCTGAGGAGAATTTAAGGCTGCCAGAATGGATTATAACGTAGCATCATGTAGGTAAAACTCAGCAAGTAGAAGCAATAATGTATGCAGCTTTAAGGAACTTTATTTTTCCTTTGATTTTACACAGTACAGGAGGTGAGGAATGGTGATTACCATTAGTGATATGGAATGGGAAACTTAGGAATAGAGTGAAGTGGCATCACACAACTCGTTCAATGTCTGCCAGGTTTTGAGGTGATACAATTGTGTTCTGTCTCCAGAGGATTCCTCAGAGAAACCTACACATTTGCTTCAAACAGAACTACACAGGACACGTTCACAAAACCAGTTTCACCACGACATCTGATGTGTAATCAAAGATACGAGACAAACTTTTATATAATTTTTTTTCAAAATATTCTTATTAATTAAATAGTCCAGAAAGCACTGAGCATACCTGAAGTGGGAGGGGCTCCCAAGTCATTGTTTCAGTGGTTCCTATTGCTGACATCAGCGCTCTCCCTGTTCTTCCATTCTTTAAGAAACTGGACCGTAATGAACTCAAGATAAGAGATTTTCAATACTGGGAGGATCGTTCAGACACTTTCGGGGGAAAGGCAGTGGGTGCTGTCGGAGTGTGGAAATTATTTGTCACGTTCCGTGGGTGAGAAACACCTTCAAGGACTGAGCCTTCTCTTTTGCTCTTCAATTCACCTTATCCTAAAATTTCTCCCAAGTGAAATTTTTATTTCAAATATCCCAGCGCTCAATAAAAGAAAACAGATTGGAGTGGAATTTTGATAGTTGAAATACGGAAACGGGGGTTGGGAGCAAATGGAGAGGAGATGGGTAATAATTTTCAAGTAAAGACGTTTCTCCTTTGCTGAGACGTGTTTTCTTTGTCGAACAGAATCGTGACTGTAGTGCACTCTGTGTGATGTGGGTTTCAGTAGCATGTCCTTGGCTAACCTGCAGAGGTCATTAAGTGCCATGGTGACATTCAGACGCCAGTGTGAGTTCCCTCCTCATCTCACTTTGTGTTGCTTAATCCAGAAACAGCAGAATAGCTCACATTTGTTTTTTCAAAGCTTATCTGGCTGGCCAAAACATTGCAGAAAACTGTCACCTAAAACTAAAATTGTAGTTACTTGGAAAAAAAAAGTGTGCTTTTTCAACTTTTTTTCACGTGTTTGTCCTTGGGGACAGGAGCATCATGGGGATAAGTAAGTAAAGTGCTGAGGAGTGGGCTCTGGGTCTCTTCTGTAGACAGTTGGTGCTGTCACATAAGAGACACCCTGTGTCCCTTACTTCCCTCACCCATAAATGTGGGTAATGATAGTACGCACCTCATAGAGTTGTCGCGAGGACTACAGTGCAGTGTTAATATATGTAAAACATTTAAATACTCTCTGGCATATAATGTGACTTTTGTCTTTTATTCTCCAAGGAATCTTTTTATTATCAAAAGATAAAAAGTGACAAAGGTAGTAAGACAGCAAATATAACTTAAATTTGTAAGCAAAAAATAGTAATGCCTAAGTTTCAGATGATCTGAAAGTGAATTTACTGTTCAAAAGTTAAATTAAATGCCAGCTGGCAACACCAAGGAAGAGGCTTAGGGAACTTCCTTCCTCCCTGCCAACAGAACGGGATAAGCTCCTTTTCTATCTTCTGCCAGTTGATAAGAGGCTCCTACTAGTATTGTTGTGGTTTACTGGTTAATGCTGTCAGTGAAAAGGAGCAGTGTATCTTGATTTGTGCACCTGTGATCTGTGTCACTGCTGATACCATCCAGAGTGACTCATTCTTCCCCCAGTCAGAAGGCATTTCGGTTAGTGAACTGTCCTGTGCACTGGAGAAGGAGACGTCCCACCTACTAGGCCTCCCTGAGCACCAAGGCCGGAGGTGCGCACGCCCCTATTCGGTTTCTGAGCAGGAGGCGCGTGGCCGTGTAAGTGGTGTTGTCATTGGCCTTAGTCTCACCCGGAAAATACTGAATCCGAGGAAAGCCAGACGTAGCCAGATTGCTTCTGTTTTCCACACAGTCACTGCATGCATTCTTACCGTGTTTTCTACAGACCTGTGTATTACCGTACTGGTAGGAAAATGAGGAGATGATACCTATCTAAGTCTAGTCTGCTCTAATAAAAACACCATAACTAGGTGGTGCAAAGAACAAAATTTATTTCTCACAATTCTGTAGGCGGCCAGACTGCAATCAGGGCACCAAAAGGTGGTGTCTGGCTTTGGGCTTGCTTCTGGTTCATAGATGGCCATCTTCTCTCTGTGTGCTCACGCAGTGGAAGCAGGGTGTGACAGCTCTCTAGGGTTCCTTTAATAAGGGCGCTAAGCCCATTCATAATGGCTCTGCCCTCGTTACCTGATTGATTACTCCATTAATCGAAGTCAAGCAACTGGCAGAAACGTTGAAAAAATAACACTACATTTATCCAGCATGGGTGCAGTCAAGTGGGCATGGACGTGCTGTTACCGGCCTCTGCCCATCCCTGTGGGTGCCGGTTAACAGAGAGTCCTCGGTACCTCCCAAACGCCGACCGGGGGATAGCATTTCAGGCTATGAAGGCTTGAGTGGATACAGTCCCTCCTTTGCTGTCCCTACATCCTTCAGCTCTGTGTGAACAATACCACGTTGCAGGCCACAGGCTGCCGCTCTATTAGCATGCCAAGCTCACCCATTTCATCAATTTATTTATTCATGTGAATTATCATTCCTTAAATCGTTGCAGAGATCTTGCAACATTTAACACATGTGCACACAAAGCACAGGATTTACTTATTCCCATAAGAGGTGACATTTTTAAGGGCCTGGTGATTTGGTGACAGAACTACTGTCCACATTTATGATTTGAAATGTGTCCCTAGCAGTAGGTAGTGTTCATACAAAGCTGCTGCACTGAGCATGTGACTTCTGAGACCGTTTTTATAAATGCAGTTTCACCTAAGCAGGACCCCTGCAAGGTGGTGTTTCCTTGTTGCTGTTGGTTATTACTCTGCCGATGGTCCAGTTTCTAACAACCACAAAGCTTCATGATCTCCGTTATGTTGTTAGCACCTTAAAGATCACCTGACTGGGTGGGGGGCTCACCGTCCAATCGAATTCCTGAAGAATGACATGTAGCCCAGAGTGCCGGATTGTTCTTAGGTGATGTAGCTGTTACCTGACCTGTCTTAAGTTGTTCAGTGAGATTTGTGTTCCTGTAGGAAACTTATATGGGAATCCAAACTGTCCCCATAAAATTCCTCAGTGATCACGTGTAAGAGCCAGAGTGTTCAGAAAGCAGTGGGCGGGCTCTCTCTCCCACGAGTATTGCATTTTCGTCCCTGAACACATGGGTGGCCATAGATTTCAGCCTCTGAAGTTCACTTCCCACCCCCCCGATCATAAATGCATTTTTAAAAACATTTTGCCAGGTTTCTTTGGCATTTTGTGTTGAGATGTTTTTAAGAGTATTTCCTATGACATTGTCCAACAGACATAAAAGTCCATACTTCAATTCTGATTTAGCAATTTTGTCTGGAGGGATTGGGTAGAGAAAGACACTTAGCTTGTCTAGAAAAAGGTGAGGAAGAAAAAAGGAGAACGTTTTCAGTTTAGCCTTGACTTTGCTTTTTCCAGCTTCTTTGCATTGCTTTTCATTAATGTATTCATTCATGTCCAATTTATACTTAGTTTGAAGTATTAGGGTCAGAGATAGACCTGTGAAGGAGATGAAATGATCTCTTCATAAATATTTTATTGATGTTTTAAAAATTCTAAATTAGATTGTTTTAAGGTTTTCAAAGTTGGATCTGGAGTGCACAGGTTTTTAAGACCAATAAAGGCTTAGAAGGTTGTAATGGGGGAATGTAAGCATTAGCACTGTAAACTGATTTAGGTGTTATGCTAATAATGTGGTGAAGGAAGAAGCAAATGTGTCTTTTCCCTTACGGCATGTATAATGTAATGAGACACACAGTTGACTAAGTAATGATGGCTTGGGGTAATGAAGATTATGGTGGGTGAGACCCAGGATGGTACGGAAGCACATTGGAGAGGCCTAATTTCCCCTATTTGCAAAAATAATTGCATTTGTGTCAATATTCCTCACTTATACTGCTTAGCCAGAACATGCACATATAAATAATTTTTAAGCCTTTTAACTTAATTTAATGTGATTTAGTGGGCAAAATAGTACATACAACTTTTGGTAATCTTTGGAGGAAAATTAAATGGGAACTCTGGGGGGGAAAAAGTCTTTTTGTGGGTATGTGTCATCTTCTCTCTTCTCCCAGTAAAGTAGGTGTATCTTTTTGTATATCTCATACTTCACACCTTGACCTGTTTTCATGTTTTATGTCATAAGTAGAAGAAAGATCTGTTGATTTTTTTCTTGAAGCATGGTACAAACGCAGTGTAGATGTGGACAAAATGTTGTAGAACTAAGGACTTCCCAATGAATTACAAATTAGTTCGACTGAAGCTTCTAGTTTGATGTAGTTACACTTACTAATTTTTGCTTTTGTTGCTTGTGTTTTTTGGTATAATATCCCAAAAAAAGCATTGGTAGGAAGAAAGATCAGGGATTAACTTTCAGCTCTATCGCTTACTAGCTGTTTGACCTTGAGAAACTTGTAGGTATTTAAGTTTTTCACAACTCATGGCCTTATCTAGAAGTCACAGTGACAAGTGTCCTTCCTCAGGGAGTAGCTAGAATTGTGAAGATTCAGAGATGTCAGGCCTGTAAAGGTACCTGTGTGTGTGCTAACACCTCAGTTAATGTTCCCATCAGCTCAGACTTTAAAATATGGCCTCCATCTGCAGCTGCTTCACTCACTTTTTCATTGTCCTTCTGCAAGCTAAAGTGACAGTAGATTTCCTGTTAATGAGAACACAGGCAACCAGCTCTCTGTAAACCAGCTAAAAGAGGGGAGCAGTAATAATTACATTTACACACCACGGGTGCCCGTTAACTGAGTGAGTCTACTGTATTGGATTCTTGAATTAAAGTTCATAAATTAAAGTGTGTCTCTACAGTATAGATGTGTATCTATATGCACATGTGCCATACATATATGCTATATATAAAATATACATTCACATATATGCACATGTATACACACACACACTCTTTTCTTGTGAGACTGTTGTGTGTCAGGAGCATGAACATGAGCCGCAGGCCAGATTGCCAAGGCAGAGATGGCCAGAGCAGCACAACTGGGAGAGGGTGAGTGACAGAATATTATTAGGTATTATCTCTGTGACTGAGCTAATAATCAGCTTATGACTTTTTAAATGGCTATGGGTCCTTAATCCCAAATTCATATTTAGGGTCAGAGAAGAACGAATTGAAAGCTGAAATGAAATGCCTTACCCAAAAGAATAATACTGAACTTCAGAAAGATCCTGAAATTACATTGTTTAGGTTTTAAAATTCGGATCCATGTTGCACCGATTTAGAGAGCAATAAAGGATTAGAAGGTTGGAATCAGGAGCCTTTGAAATAAGATTTTTAGTGCTCAGAATTTAATGACTAGGAGCGGTCATTGTTTTCATATGAACATGTGTTCTAATAACGGTGCAAACTGTTACACATCAGAATGTACGTACGTCCTGAGTGGGAGCGGTATCGTTTTTGCAGGTGGCACATGTTGATTTTAAATCTGGTGTTGGTCGTGTTCTCACTAACGGTCTGTTTTGACAAAGGTGAAATGTGGAGATACAGTGTGATAACATGCATGTACAGCATAAGCTGGATTTTTTATTTATTAAATGTATTGGGTGACATTGGTTAGTATATAACTATGTGGGCATCAGGTGAGCAGTTCTGTAACACACCATCTGTGTTGGATTGAGTGCTCCACACCCAGAGTCAGTTCTCCTTCCACTCCATGTATCTGACCCCCTTTATCGTGCTCTGCCTCCAAGCCCCCTCCCCTCATCTCTGTGGCTAAAAGTATTCAGAGGGTAGATACCCAGAAGAGGGATTGCTGGGTCATGTGGTAACTTTTTTTTTTTTTTAAAGAACCTCCATACTGTTTTCCATAGTGGCTTCAACAGTTTGCATCCCCACCAGCAGTGTATGTGGGCCACAGCCTCTCTAACAGGTGTGAGGTGGCATCTCACTGTGGCTTTGATTTGCATTTCCCTGATAGAGAGATGAAAAAATGCTCAACCTCGTTAGCTATCCGCTGGCTGTTTTGTTCGTCTTCATGGGTGAAGTGTCTGTTCAAGTCCTCTGCTCATTTTTTAACTGGATTGGGGTTTTTATTGTTGTTGAATTATACAAGTTCTTCATGTATTTTGGACATTAGCTCCTTTTCAGAGGTGGTGTTTACAAATATCTTCTCCTATTTGGTTGGTTTGTTTTGTTGATGGTTTCTTTTGCTATTGCAAAAGGTTTTTAGTTTGAATTGAAAATTTCCATTTTGTGGAGGAAAAGAGCATATGTAATAAAGAAACCACATTCAGTTTCTTTAAAAGATGGCAGTAGTAACAGCAGTGAGAAGCAGCAGCATTAACATCCCATTTATTCTGTGCACCGGTACTTTTCCTGCAAAGTAGGTGAAACAGGCAGCAAGGGTCCCGGGAGCGCGCGGTGACCAGTGTTTTACCCAGCACGAGCCAGAGTGCACGGAGCCGAAGCGTGCTGCCTCACTCGGTGTCTGCAGGGGCCTGGAGGGAGGGGCCTGGGAAGCAGACAGCAGGCAAAGCCGTTGCTTTTCTACACAGCCTAGTTTTGTCAGCTCTGCCTTTTTAGCCTTAGGTCTACTTATTTCCTTTGAAAAAATGAATTGGTTCAGGGAATGTATGCTTCCATTTCAGGGAAGAAAGTATAATTTTCAATCCAGATGTGATGTACATTTTATATTCTTTATCTTAGATAGACATACATTTTACATAAAGGGGAGGGAGGGAGGAAGTTGGGAGCTAGGTTTTCATAACTGTTGACATTCAATATTTGATACTAATTTCAGGTGTACAGTGCATAGCAGTTGGACATTTATATAATTTAAGAAGTGATCCCCCTGACAAGCCTAGTACCCCCACCTGGCACTATCCTACAGTGTTAGTCTTATGGGAGCTCCCTTGTATGTAGCGAACTGCTTTTAAGATCCTTGCTTTGGCTTTGGATCTTTGCCATTTTTGTGATGTGTCTTGGGTTCATCTTGTTTGAGGCTCTACTTCCTGGGCTTGTACATCTGTTTGCTTTGTCAGGTTAGGGACTTTGACAGTTTTCTTCAAGTAGGTTTTCAATTCCTTGCTCTCTCTACTCCTGGTACCCGATGATGCAAATGCTGGTACGTTTTTAAACCGTCCTTATTTTGGGGGGTTCTCTGTCTTGTTTAGGTGTTTTTCTTCTAACGCACTAATTCAATCCTCTGCTTCATCTAATAATCTTCTATTGAAGTTCTCCTTGAGATCACTGAACATCCTTATAACCAGTGTTTGGAACTCTATCTGGTATATCTCCATCTTGTTTAGTTCTTTTTCTGTTACTTTGTCTCACCATCGAGGTATGCACTTAACTGCTGTTTGCACGTCAGTAAGAGGGCTTGCTGTGCAGGAGCTTACAGGGCAGGCTTGGGGGACATGCTGGAGCCAGATGCCACTTGATGGGGTTTTTTACGAGTCTTTGAGAAAATTTTAGAAAGGCCACTGGCAGTGGCTTGGGTGTGTACCTGACAAAAGGTGTGATGGGGGCTGCGCTGGAGCTCAGAGCACATGACTCCATGTCCAAGCAGACACGTTAAGAGGAGTGCTTGCAGCCACCCTCCCTCTGCCATAAGACTTTTAAAGGCCATACATGGGTGTTCAGTGTCCTACGAGGTGGCTGCTTCTGGGTGCCCTAACGTCCTCTGTTGTAATTGATGAGATCCTGAAGGGATTGGCTACATAAGTATAAACGTGACAGCAGACACTCGGTGAACCAGGACCGAGTTCTGGTCACGAAGAGTCTAGGTACATTTATCAGGCATCCCCAGGGGTGCCAGTTAGCTGACAGTCGACAGTCTAATGGGATAAATGGAGTAAAAACATAGAATGAAATTTAAGTGTTAGTACTGGGAATAAAGGGGTTATTCATTTATTACTGTTTTCCCCCAAATTTAAATATACATCATAACACTTTAAATAGCTCAGATATTGTTCTCAGTACCTTGTTTTTATTATTTACACAGATTAAGTGACTATACTTGTGCTTTACGAGTTCTTTAATACAAAAATCTCAATTTTTGTGTCTATTCACACACATTTTACATTTGCATACAGAAGGCAACATGAAAGAGTTCGCAGGTTTTAGTTTTCATGAACCTAACTAACTCTTTCATGATCACAGAGCTAGTATAGGAAGAAACACAAAAACAAGTATCTGACTACACAGCCACACACATTTTTTCTTGCGGGGAAATAGGAAAAGTAAGATCTTAAATTTGCATCATGGTTAGCCTGACTTCTGAAATGAGTCAAATCAAACACATTAAACTAACACACTTAGCCCTTGTTAAAAAACTTGTAGCTGGTTTTAATGAGACATATTTTCAACACTTTTCCTGAGCAGCCTGTTAAGAACAAAATCAAACATGTTTTGATAGTGGGTACTTAATTCTTTCAGTGTTGCTAAAACCCTAGGATATAAAAGCATTGATTGACAACTTTGCTTTTATTTTCTATTTATTTAGGCTTCTGTCGCAGCACTAGCACTGCTAATTCTCTTAGATACTTTATATATAGACCTAATCAGCTTGCAAGTACGATGCCAGGCGGTCTTGTCAGCATGCAGTGTTCAAGTTCAAATCCAAATTATGTACCCACAGCGGACTCTTCCTTAACCAGAACTCAGGCAAAAAACTGCAAAGTGGTTTTTGCCTGAGTTCCGGTTAACGGAGAGCCTCCTGTCTACATACAGCAAAGGTCTTTGTGTTAACAGAGACTCGTTTTGTTTCTTCCTCTCTAGAACCTCCACCTACTGGCTCGTGCGCATCCAGTCTTTTCTCTACTGCACCGAGAACGGCCTCCTGGGCAGCTTTTCGGAGGAGACGCACTCATGCACGTGTCCCAGCGACCAGGTGGCATGCACGGCGGCCCTGCCCTGCGCGGTGGGCGACGCGGCCGCCTGCCTCAGCTGCGCCGCCGACAACCGCACCCGCTGTGGCTCGTGCAACACGGGCTACATGCTGAGCCAGGGGCTGTGCAAACCCGAGGTGGCCGAGTCCACAGACCACTACATCGGCTTCGAGACGGACCTGCAGGACCTGGAGATGAGGTACCTGCTGCAGAAGACGGATCGGCGGCTGGAAGTCCACGCCATCTTCATCAGCAACGACATGCGCCTCAACAGCTGGTTCGACCCCTCCTGGCGGAAGCGCATGCTCCTCACCCTGAAGAGTAACAAGTACAAGTCCAGCCTGGTGCACATGATCTTGGGGCTGTCGCTGCAGATCTGCTTAACGAAGAACAGCACCTTGGAGCCCGTGCTGGCGGTGTACGTGAACCCCTTCGGAGGCAGCCACTCGGAGAGCTGGTTCATGCCCGTCAGTGAGCACAGCTTCCCTGACTGGGAGCGGACTAGGCTGGACCTGCCCCTGCAGTGCTACAACTGGTCCCTGACGCTGGGCAACAAGTGGAAGACGTTCTTTGAGACGGTCCACATCTACCTGAGGAGCCGCATCAAGTCCAACGGCCCCAGTGGCAACGAGAGCGTTTACTACGAGCCGCTGGAGTTTATCGACCCTTCCCGGAACCTGGGCTACATGAAAATCAACAACATTCAAGTGTTTGGCTACAGCATGCACTTCGACCCGGAAGCCATCCGGGACCTGATTTTGCAGCTGGACTACCCCTACACTCAGGGATCCCAGGACTCAGCACTTTTGCAACTTCTAGAGATAAGAGACCGTGTAAACAAACTCTCCCCACCTGGCCAGCGTCGCCTAGACCTCTTCTCCTGCCTGCTTCGCCACAGACTGAAGCTGTCCACCAGCGAGGTGGTGCGGATCCTGTCTGCCCTGCAGGCGTTTAATGCCAAATTGCCCAACACAGTGGATTACGACACGACCAAATTGTGTAGTTAACCGTTAATGTCAAGCACAACCCAAAACCTTGAAGGAGTTTTTACAGTGCTTTTGTGGAACAGTTTATGTTTGGAAGATACATTTAAATTGTCTTTTCACTATCTGTCTTATATCCGTCAATAACATTGGATGGCAATTTACACACATGAACTTGCTGACAATGAATATATTATACTGCAGTATTGGTTTATGAATGAAATAAATACTGACACCAGTCTAGAAGACATTCTACTTTTTACAATAAATTTCATTTGTAATTTTATATGTTCCGTGGCAATGCTTTTGTGCATTACATCCTCTAGCAGGAACATAAAAAGATACCAATAAAATTTTGTAGCTGAACAGTTATTAAACAGGAGTGCTGTGGGATTCCTTTTTTTTTTTTTTTTCCTCCATGAAATGAGTTCTATTTTGATATAGTTAAATCCTGGGGAAAATTCCCCAAGACATTTTCAAATGGAAGTGCTACTTGAAAGTTCCTTTCCATAGCCCAATAGCCTTTAGAGAGACCCAAGTGGGTGTACCAGGGCTGTCGGGAAAGTATCCAGCCATGTCATATGAAAAAGAGAGGTGTTTACAGCTGGGGCTTTTTTCCGGATGGGCTTCGTGTTTACTACCTACACTTACAAACCACTCCTAAAGAAACCATCGTTGTTACTAAAATAAACTATTATTTCCTAACTATTATATCAGAACATTCTGGCAAACATACAGGAAAAACCCTTGGTTTTTCTCAGCAACTTGCTTTGTCATGAAAATCTAGTTACTCTAGCCCTTTACCAATTTTAGTAATCTAGAATTCACAAATGGTAACATGATGGTAGAAAATAAATGATCAACTAACTAATTCAAATGTAAATAAACCTTTTTATCCTCTCAGGGAAACTACCATTGCTAAAACATTTTTTGAAAAGCAAAAACTCGACACTTCCTATGCTTTCAACAAATGCAGCGTCAAGCCCAGCTCTCCTGCTGAGGTCATCAAGTTGTCTGTCAGGGCGGAGAAAGGAGCCCATGACATGAAGGACAAGACTGATGACAAAAACATTACACAGGTAGCCTGCATTTTTCAGCTGTTTGTTTTCATGTCCAAAGCACTGTAAAAACAAGCAGACAGTTGGGACAAGAAATACTTACTCCATCTACCTACCACAAGCAAAGCATTATTCTCCCCCCAGAATCTGGGTAGCTTCTAGGTAATTGGATAGGAAACATACACCATCTTTCTAGTATCAAAGCAGAAACTTTCTTCATTCTATTTTGACCACATCACCAAGTTACACATTATTATCCTCATTTTCTTAGTGAAAATCAGAGGCTCAGAGGGGTTTGTCAAACTCCCCAAGATCACAAACCAGTAAGTTCAAAACCAATTTCAACACAGACTTTCCTGGAAGGTATCTGTTCTCTTTTCAGTGCATCAGTCAGTTTAAAGGAACCATCCTATTTCTGCCTTTAATCTCCCTACATGGTGAGGCAAGAATCACTTACGAAACTGAGGTCTAAACCATTCTAAAACACATAACCTTCCCCAGTATCCCTGAACAACAGCACGAAACCAGTTTAATCCACAGAGTGACAAGCTTGTCAAATACAGACAATACATTTCAAAAGGCATCTGCTGTCTAAGTCAGCATTGCCACCAGAACTTTTTCCAGAAGGGTCTCAGAGGCCCAGAAACTACCTGAGCAACACGCATGCTCAGCAAGGGACTGTGACCAGAACTGGGTCCCTTGAGCTGAAGGAAGTGTCAGCAGTGTCACGCCCATCACTCAGCGCACTCCGCCCTGACTGGCTTACTAGACAGGATCCTACGGACCCAGGTAAGGAAGTATCTCACTAGGGTTTTAACCTGGGACCTCCCGTGCCCGGCATGTGTACACACAAAGTCCCACTGGTTTGGGTCACATTACCTCAGTCCCAGCTGTCCTTGGTCATACGGTCAGTGCATCCTTCATATGTAGTCCTCGCACCCTGGGCAAGTAGTGTCTGAACGCCTTTCTCTGAATGTTGTGTCTACGAGAATATGAATACAGTATGTAACTCACATAACCAAGACAATTCTAATGTGCAGACTTAAGAGGGCAATCATCAACACACATTTCTACATTTCTATTTTCATATATTACTGGCTTCTTGTGTGTGTCTTTTTTTATACTTCATTTATTTTGACTTGCAATACTATTTTATATTAAGTTCAGGTGTGCAGCATAGTATGTTAGACATTTAGGTACTTTAAGGAGTGATCCCCCTGTCTAGTCTACTGCCCACTTGACACTTATTACCATATTACTGACTATATTCTCTGCACTTTACTATGACTACTGTGTAACTACCAATTTGTACTTCTTAATCCTTAATCCCTTCACCTTTTTCAACCCGGTAAGTCTAATACCCATCTGACACTATACATAATTATTAGTATTACCATGTCATTGACTGTATTCCTTATACTACATCCCCCTGACTACTATGTAACAACCAATTTATACTTATTAATCCTTCTTCTTGTTTCACCCACCATATATGATTACCAGCTTTAAGTAGTATCAAATAAGCAATAGACAATACAGTCTAGTTTAACAATACAACGTGCTTGCTGAAGTTGAGGGCGGGGGGTGGAATGCGACCCATGAACATTTCATTTTCCCTGAATTAGTCTTATGTGCAAATATTTTTGCTCATTACTGCAGTGGGAATATGAGAATTTTTAATAAAGACAATTGTACTCTCTAAATCTTACTTAGAGCCAAAGGTTGAGAGTTGTATATGTAAAATCCTATTTTAAAAGACAGGGTATTAGATTGCTTTTTTGATACTCTTAATTCAGCTGTCTTAATTAGGAATTAACTGAATTTCATAAATTAAATAAAACTTGAAATTCTGAAAATCAGAAATGTATTGCGAATACATTTTCTCCAGGAACATCTTCCTGCTCTGTTTTGATGACTATAAGACTTTGACTTTCTTTCCTATCACTGGAATCTCAAGTTGATTTTTAGCAAGTTAAATCTGTATGCAAATATCACTGTCAGCTCCATAAAAAATGCTGAAATAGCTGATGTTCATCTCTAACTGCATTTAAATAATGCAAGAACATTAATCTTCTCTCTCCTTTCTTTTGTGATTCTTGTCAAAAGATGAAAATACTTTGGAAGAAACCAGAACCATGTACTGCCCTCTAATCATAAATGATTTTTACTAATTTCAGGTGTACAAAAGAACGTAATAATTAGACAGTTAACACGGCTCACAAAGTGAACACCCCAACAACTCAACTACCCATCTGACATCCTACGTAGCTCTTACAATGCCATTGACTATATCCCCTATGCTGTGCTCCACATCCCTGCCTACAGGTATATTATTAAATTATAGTGGACATTCCATATTATTTCTATTATTTTCAGGTGTAGAGCACAGTGGGTAGGCATTTACACAATTTATGAAGTGCTCCCCCAATAAGTCTAGTGCCCGTGTGACACGACACATAGTGTTCACGACATTGTTGACTAGTTCCCCCGGACGGTACGCCACATACCCGTGACTATTTGGTGACGACCAACTGTACTTCTAATCCCTATAGCTTTCTCACCCACCCTCCCAACCAAATGCGGGTTTCGTTTTGTTTTGTTTTGTTCTGTTTTTGCTAATTTGAGCCTCCTTTTCTCAGGGTATTAAAAATCTCTTCAGTTTGAATGGACCAAAAATGTATTCATTTGCAAAAAATAAACTATTTGAAACCATTTGTACACTATATATATTTTCTAAAGTGGAGGTTATTAAAGGTAGAAATTTAACTGGAAAAAAAAGTTGGAATTTTTCAAAACCTACTAGAAAATACAACTTTTCAATAAGAAACTTGGCATAAGATTTTAAGATGCCACAAATAGGTTTCCCAAATCAATGTGACTATTAAAAAAAACATTAACTAAACCAGGCTTAGAGAAACTGATAATGATCTCATTCTGATTTGGTGCCTGGATCATTTAATTAGAATAATAATCCTTGAGCAAAACTGCATTGCCCTCTGGTCTCGAGGACAGTCTCTGTAATAGGAAACCAGAGTCACAGAACTACAGCCTGCCCTACCCCAGGCAGTCAGCTGAGTTCTCAAAGCCTGAGGCTGTGCCACACCCATGAGACACACTGCCCCAGGCCCCTGACAGCCTACTTTGTGCTCCTAAGAGATCAGATGTGTAGTTCTATCCCAGTGATAGAAACATAAATCACAATTCGGTCACCCCTTAATAATCCAGTATTTGGTAAATACATCTCAGCTGGCATTTTTTTTACAAACTTCTCCATTTCTTTTACATGAAGGTAACATTAGCTATTGTAATGAAGTATGAATGAAATTGGAATATCCACGTCAAATCATTTGATACTGAGGGCATGCAGCCAAGTGTGGTAAACGACCACATATAAATGAAATGCCATCTGAAGCACAGATTCCACACTTGAAATGATCACACATTCCGGCAATCAGCCTAACCATTTAATGACTGAAGTACTATTTCAATTCTATGGTTAGTCAACGTAACTATCACATAATAACTACACCATACAATACTTGATTAATGAAATTCCCAGGCAGTACTTACCACGATTAAAGCACTGTTCTGAGGGTGTAGTGAAAACAAGGATTGCAAGGTGGGATCGCGAACACACCACTGGTTTTCTAACTCCACTGTTCCTCCAACCAGCAATGCCGTGAGTGTACAGCAGTCCTGAAAGAGTTACCCAAAGTGCAAGGATAAATAAATGGGAAAAAAAAATGTGCCCATAAAAAAGATCTATAACAATAATATGACACATAACACTCAAAATGTCAACAGTAATACATTTAAAATTTAATTATATACTACAGAAAACTATCGATTTCATCACTTCACACACAAGTATTTAAAAGAGGTATCTCCTACCTTCTTGATTCTGAAATATATCTTTCTTTGCTATTTTACAGTAACTTGGGCAGAATCTTTAAAATATGCCCATCCCAAATCATTAAAATGAGGAAAAAAATAAGTTAAAATCTCCTCTGTAGAGTGAATCTACTCTACACTTATATAGAGTGCTTAGTATTTAAAACAATTTTCAATTAACACAAATTATAAAAACAAGAATAATAAATGTTTAAAATGCTTCTAAATTAACCACCAATGGTGAATTTGTAATAGGAACAAAAGAAGAGCTTAATCTTTATAGCATAAAAATATTTGCCGTTAGACCCCTATTTCTTTTACAGTTGCATATTTCTCTCACTATAAATTGGAAAAGTCTTCACGCAAAAGAGCAAACATTCATGTAAAGTCCAGGAGCTTAACTAGATAAATGTAAGAAAGAAACTTAAGAAAATTATTGCAAAGAAAAATACAAAACTGAACTGACAGCTTAGAAAATGTAAATCATGCTCCCAGAATCTTAGAACAACAGTATACAAGATGTACACTCTATTCAAAGTAACTCTTAAGTTTACATCCAATTAACACAAGGTGTTTAAATCTTTTACCACTGTATACATAACACAATTAATTCAAAAATGTGTTTGGAGAAATAAATGCTTGGGAACACACACATCAATTTGAAAACAAGACCAAAAGACATTAAAATGTGTAAGTGGTGAAAACACATATGACACCCAGAAACATAGTGTAGTAGTGTGAAAAGGACACTTAGGACATAATGGTCATTTTAAGTGGTTAAGGGGAGGGTGGCTCATGCCAGCTGGGGCATTTGACTTGCTACTTGGAAGAGGAGATTCAATAATCAAGTTTATGTTGTTAAAGCAAAAGCAAAGAACAAATTTAATTCTAGTGACTTGCGAGGTAACACTATCAACCAAACAACGTAACAGCTGGTGGCTGGGGAGAGGCCCCAGTGCTACAAGGTCATTCCCTAGGACAGAGCTGTCCAGTAGAGTGACAAGCAAGCCACAAATTCAAGTTACCCATGTAATTTAAAACTTTCTTACATTTTTTTAGAATGTATGAGAAAAAATCAGTTACAAAATTATTTTAATTAAACCAATATATCTAAGATACTATCATGTCAAATGTAATCAATAGAAAATGGTTCCAATGGGATATTTTGCGTGATTTTGGCTCCAAGTCTTAGGAATCTGGTAACGACGCATTTCCGTCCATCTCAGTTGGACCGGCCACTCTGTCCGGCTCAGGAGTCACACGCGGCCAGTGGACACTGTTCAGGCCTCTTGGTCTGTTGGAGCAGCCTCACCTACAAAGTGACTTCTTTTGGATGGGCGCCTAACCTGTCATCCTGATTCAGCCGCATTGCCGGCGTTTTGTAAGCTTCTGCTGACACATTCCCCTTCTCTGTGTAGATATTCTTAAGGTTCCCAGCGTCCCCCACCAGCGCTGCCCCACGCCGCCAAGGCAGACCGCAGTCTCTGCTCTTCACATTCTGCTGCATTCGCAAGGGCTCTGACAATTTCTCTCGCTTTTTTTTTTTTTTTTAAACTTGTTAGCTGTGCTTAAAGGCATAGGTGGACGGCTGCTTATTTAATTTGTCAGTTGTAAGTGTTTCTTAGGGCGTTTTTGTTTTTTTTTTGGTTTTTTTTTTTGTTTGTTTTTTCAAATTGCTGAGTCTACTGCATCAGTGGAAATCCGGGATCCATCTTCTTCCTCTAATTTCCCTTGATGCTTTTCCAGTCCATTCTCCCCCTAGTCCCCAAGGCAAACTTTTACACTATAAACTTTTTAAAATGGAAGTGTGACATTATCATTGCAGAACAGGGGACTCTTTCATTGGCATGCACTTCCTTTCTTACCCTCCTCTTCCCAAGTATTTGCTTCATACCAAATCATAATCCACCGCATAGCAGCACTCCGTGCAAAGGTGGCGTGCTCTTTCATGCCTCCAGGCTTTTTAAAATTCAGCATCCTGCCTCTGCTGGCAACATTTTCCATTTATCCACCCGTGATTGCCTTCTACTGAAGAAAATGCTAGTAATTCGCATTCATGAGTCAGATGAAAAGTTAGCTCGTGTTTGAGCTTCTTCCTCATCTTCCCATTAGTGAAATGGACCATTCTCTTTTACACCCCAATTGCATCAAGGTAACGATGCTCTTGTTAAAAAATGTTACTGTACTTAATTTTATGTATCTATTAGACTGTAGATTCCTAGAAGGCAGAAACCGTACTCAATTCTCTTTTTAAACCTTTATATGTACTTATTGACAAGGCTGAAATCAAAGGTTTCAGGACCCAGCACACGTTGTAGGTCCAGTAACTGGTGGTTCATTGAATGAATGATGTGGAAAAATGGTTCTGAACCTAAAGAGTCTATAAAAAAATAGTTGTTATTTGTAACTATTTTAACCTAGTGCACTTAAAAATTTTTTTATTATTAAATTTATTGGGAAACATTGATTAGCAAAAATTACATAGGTCCTAGTGCATTTTTTATACTACAGTAAGTTTCAAATCATCACAGGTAAGAATCAACACTATAAAATAGCAATTTTTTTTTTTTAACTTAAACATTATCATTCAATCTTTTTAATGGTATTCACTGATCATTACCTCTGCAGCATTTGGCTGGTCCCACCAGGAGAACTCAGCCTCCTTCACCTGAGACCCTTCCCCTTTTAATATTTAATAAAGGACAACGGTTCACACATCTATTTCCAATACGAATGGAGATGTCCTTCCCCTAAGGAGCCATCCGAGTCACACCCAACACAAAAGGGACCGGGATGGAAAATGAAGCGCTGGAGAATCAGCCTTCCTGAGCTTCCCTGCAGCAGAGCTGCTCACACATTTCTTTCATAAAACGTCTTCATGGAAGAACCCATGAAAACAGCCGTTCTACCATCATCCATCATAGTTGCTCTATGATTAAGTATTACTTTATAAATCTTTTAAAGTGAGTGGTTGATATTTGCTATTCCATGGGGTGAACAGACCTCCCCCTACTTCTGTGGCCACTGAGTTAGAAGACAGGCCCAGCAGCAGCCACATGTTAAAAAAACATAATGACTCCTTTATGGTTTGTTTTTTGTTTTGTTTTGGTTTTTTTTGGTGGTTCCCCGGGTGGGAATCGAACCCAGGCCACAGCGTTGAGGGCACTGAGAGCGCCGAAGCCTAGCCACTACACCACCAGGGAACCCCCTGGTTTTTTAAATAAAATTCAGCTATGGCAAAAAAGCGTCTTGTTTTTCAGGCTCTTTATAGTTATATGACAATGTTACATAGCTTCAATAAATATAAAAACACCTTTTTTAAAAAAACTTTTAAACATAAAGACTAATGAAAAAATATATTTAGGACACTGACATGCAGCTCAGTTGTAGAACATGTGAGAGAAAATAAAATACTTAACAAGTGTTCCATTTATTACTTCTGAGGGAGTCCTGAATGTGTTAAATGTCTCAATTATACTTAGGAAAACTCTGCTATGATCTTCCTGATTTGAAGAGATCTACATACACTCTAGGGTGTCATATCTTGTTTAATTTAACCAGAAAATTTCTAATAAGTAATAAGGTAATTTATAAATTACCTATAAATGTTGTAAGGTCTATTATATTTATTTTTATGGACTCTGTTCCTATAACAATTTTACCAAATTAGTCTGTTATCTTCTATGCTACAGTCATGAGCAGTTTAATAAATGCCTCTTCTAAGAAAAATGTTCTCGTCAATTAGCATTATATCTGATCATTATTTTGTTTTGAAATAGCACAAATCTAGATCAAGTGTACTGATCATAAACACACCGTTTCACCAGGAAATGAAAATATTTGAAGCAGAATAGCAAGAAACGGATTGTAGAGTGATGCCCCATCAATGAATTCAAGCACTGTTTTGTTTTTGTTATTTAATATGAGATTGGGTTTTAACAAAAGGAAAATAGGGGGAAAAGCATACAATAGGTTTCTGCTGTTCAATTTGCCTCAGTACCAGCAGTAATGAACAAGTCATTAGGGTTCTAATATGAAGCAGACACTAATTAATGATAATGTACAGTTATTAATGGTAACAAAGGCACCATACGACGTTAACATACAAAAAACTGGAAGTAGGGCACAGAGAGACTTTCCTGTCTGGGTCACTCTTCTGTAAATCTAAATCCGTTCTAAAAAACTGTTTTCGAAATTATAATCCCTAAGATAGTCCCTGAATTACTAGAAATGTCTTAAGTATGACTCATTTTCAAACAAAAATCTTACTAGTGAGTAAGGTATCCTGAGAAGAATTGTTCCAATTCTGGTTTACTGCCTGAAACTCTCCTCTTCCCAGGGGACAAGGGGTCCCGGATCTTCCCCCCTCCCTTGTAGCTGAGTGTGACGACGTGTCTAAATTCTCACCAGCAAACTGTGGGTGGAAGCCACGTCACACGTGCTGAAGCGGAGCGTGGCCTGGGCGAGCTCCCCCTTACCGCCCTGTCTGTCACTGACCGTGAGCGGAGCTGCTAGAACATCGCATTTCAGGGACAAAAGAGCCCTAGGTCTTCCGGAAATGAACGCTCTGAGCAATCCTGCACACCCGTCCTACACATGACGTAAGAGACGAATGAATCTCTTTTCTGAGCCATTCCACTTCGGGTGGTTTTAAAACCTGTGCCCGGGTTTCACTCTCACACAGCAATACCTCCGGTGCGTTACTTTTGCTCCAGTGCATCCGCCAACTGAACACGTGACTACTCTAATGTGCTTTTACGGTAACGGGCACAAAATTTACATTTTACAAAATATAGGAGTGCTTCATTTATTCAGTAACTTAGCAGGGACTAAATTGTTTTTCATAAGAATATTTCCCAGAAATGCAAATCTGATGCCTCTTTCACAGCCTAAAACGGTTCTGCTGTAATGCTTTTGGGGGAGGTGGTGTAAATCTCAAACCCGAGCGTCCTCAGCAGTCCGAAGGACCCTCGGTTACCACAGTGCCGCAGTGACACATCAAACACATTATTAAGAATTTCAAAATGGTAGCAGTCGAGAATTAAACTAAGCACTGGCCCTTCTGCGTGAGGGGGTCCCTGGAACCTGCCTAGGTGACACATCCTTGAAGCTGACCCTCCTGCTCTTCACAGGAACACAGCAGCCCCGTCCTTGTACTTGCACTCCCTCCCTCACTTGCTGGGATAAAAAACTATGTTAGGACCGGGAGGAGCCATGGGTCCAGAGGCGAAAGCCATGTGATGAGAATGAAAGAGTGACCCATTAGCCCGTGACTGCGTGAGACAGAAGCAGAGACCTGGGGCAAGCCACTGAACGTCAATCTCTTCTCTCTACGGCACGCTGTCAGATGCCAAAGGTCACACACACGCACTTTCAAAAGGCCACCTTGTAAGTGTGACTTAACAAAATTAAAAAGTATATACTGTTTGAATACTCACACGCTTGAATTTTCATTGTCATTGATATTTAAATTCTAGAGCTACGAAGGCAAACTGAGTGGGCAGACTTACAAGAAGTGACTCAGTGACGTGGCCGTAACTGCCTTCGGTATGGCTGAGCCTGTGCTCACTGTACCCTGCTGTACGAAGACAGTTTTCTCAGGTACTTGATTCGATTTCATGAATCATTTATTTCATTAATTAATGTTGATGTCAGTTATGTCAACCTGTTGATACACATAAAATTTACATACTGTTTCCACTTCAACTGACTTTATTGCTCTCATTTTCATCAACAGCAGAGATAGTACTGAATATATAGTTTAATCTAGGCAGTTAGGAATAAACTGGGTGGGGAGGGTGTGGGGTGACATACGGCCTTGTCCTTCCCTTCGAGGACAGTAAAATTCAAATCGCACGACAGAGGACACGCATTCTTATCTACTCATATGGATGGATGGGTGGGTGGGTGGATAAATATATATAAGGATGATATAAACACATAGATATCTACATATACGTAGATAGTTCGAAATACAAAGTAAAAATTCATGGAAACAAACCAACTTTTAATGGCGTTACATTTTATTTTTTATCACTAAAATGCTGTCTTCTACCTGAAACCCATGTAAACACTACCCACTAAAGTGCCCCTGAACTCTGAGGTCAGGTTGTAGCATCAAGTGGGAAGCTAAGCCCCAGTCCTTCAACAGCACCCTGACCTTCTTGGTGGCACCTGGATGGTTTCCAGGGGCCCTTGAGAATGCAAGCACACACCCAGAACTACTGTGGGTTCCGCCCAGCCACGAGAAGTGCTATCTACTTCTGCTTTAAGTCGCCTTTCAGCCCTAAGGATCCTATAACTTTAAGTGCAAACTGATTTAAAGGGTAAAGCTCTCCTGGAGTCACAGTGGTTGGAAGACATCAACGGCAATGATGGCAACTGGCTGGGCTTTGAGATTAGAGCAGAACCTGAATAAATCAGGAAGGTGCGAGAGGACATTCTGGATAAAGCAAACGCCCTCACGTTCAGGGATGCAAATGCACGTCCTGGCAATAAGAAACGTATGTGTTGATCATGGCCTGAAAGTGTAATTTTCACTTTTGACCCAAACACCGATTTTAGAAGAGTAAACATTGTTTTTAAAATAGCTGAACACGATGATTTCTTCAGTTGGTCCTTAAAAATGAGTGTCACTCTCCATTGGCAAGGGTCCCTGTGTACACTCAGAGATACTTGGCACCCGCGGTAACAAAGCCAGTGGAGGAGCTGCCAAACCCGTGGTGCCTGTTGCCCTGTGGTGCCTAAAGGGCGAGCTGGACGGGCAGGAGCGAACACGCAGTGACTCGTTAGATGAGCTCAGCTCACGGGAAGTTACGTTCCTGAAAATCTGCACTGGTCATGAATACAGGCATTACAGAAAAGCGTCCCTAAATTTCAGAGATGCCTTTCACAAAGATGGATTATTAAAATCAACCTACCAGATTTAACTGTCCAGTGGGAAATTTTCATTAAAAATAAAAAAGAAAGGTAATGAAAATAGACCCTGTGTAAGAAGGGTGTCACCTTTCCAATTACACTGGTTTTTACAAAGGAAGAACGTCTCAGCAAAAATGAAGCTGCCTCCGTGGGTTCCAAGGAAGGGCACCCAAGAGGCCTTCGTCGTCTACAGGGAGTGCAGTCTGTTTGCCCCTTTAAATACTGCGGCGCATGATGACATTTCGGAAACATGCACGACATTTCCTAACAGGTAGCATTCATATGGAAGTCTTTATGGTGTTTTCTTTTTAGTTTTCCAAAACTAGAGGTTGGTTTTTTTTGTTTGTTTTTTTTTTTTTATTGCTACAGACTGAACGTTTGCGAAACCTAATTAGCACTGTGATGGCATCAGGAGGTGGGACTCTCGGGCTCATGACAGTGGAGCCCTCATGAGGGGGATCGGTGCCTTGCCCCGCCTACCTTGTGAGGGCACAGGGAGATGACAGGCATCCATGCACCAGTATGCAAACTGTCGCGAGACACCAAGTCCACGTGCACCTGATCTTGGACTTCCCGGCATCCACACCTGTGAGAAAGAAATGTTTGCTGTTTAAGTCCATGGTGTGTGCGTTGTCACAGCCTGCATAAACTACGACATTCATACAACTGGTCAAACTTCTTCAAATTACTGTTCTAAAAACCATAAATTTAGCCTATGCCCCAAGTGATAATGGAATAGTCTCTCTTATTTATTTGTTAACAAACATTCTTAAAGAACTAACTGCCTGACATAGTTTTAAGTATTATGCAAATATCATCCTATTTAATGCATGGAGCAACCCAGTAAAGTCTGTTTCTATCATGAGTTTACAGATTGAATAAACCAAAGCACAGAAAGGTGAAACCATTTAGCCAAGGTCACACAGCTGGTAAACAATAAAACCAGGAATTAGAGGCATTCTAGTTCCAGACCCTACGCTTTTAAGTACCATGCCTTAAAACTCTTGAAATATTGCAACATGGTGTATCATACATACTTCTACAACTCCCTTTCAGCAACTTCATTCATGGTCTCTATTTCAAGAAAACCTCAGAGAAGATAAGTGACTCATGTCATTAGGTACCAAGCAACAATGTTAGCAAATTTTTAAAGTGTATTAATAATTATCCATCCATTTCAATTACTTCATTTGTTGCACTTGTGCTTTTTAAATGATAATTGAGTGTTTACACATGACAGTATAAAAACCCTGAAAATTAATTTTCCTTTAGCCATGTGCAAGTTAATGCATCCTTAATACTGTAACCGAATTATGCTCAGATGCGAACCACGTCCCCGGGGTCCTTAGTTCTTCACGCCTGGCGATGCCAGTCCCTTTTTACACAGCCAGCGCCATGCATTCCGTGCTTGTTTGTTCGCATCCGAAGCACAACACGCATCCATACGAAGTTAGTAACTGTGCTATTTTCCTGCGGCTGCGGTAACAAACCGACCCCGAACTCCGCGGACAAAAACAATTTCAATGTATTTCCTCACATTGCTGGAGGCCAGAAGAAACCAGGACGCTGGGCTGATAGCACGGTGCCAGCAGGCCCCAGTGCCCTGCAGAGAGAGGCTCCTGGGGACAGTCCCCTCCCTGTCTCCCCCAACTGTGGGGGGCTGCCTGCAAGTATAGCTCCTGGAAGCATCACCCCCATCACTGCCTCTGACTTTACCTCTTCTTTGTGTGTGCAGTCAAATAATAAAACTTAACGAACTATCTTCAAACCTAAGGAAGCATTTTCAAACGCAAAACAGAAAAAAAATAAAAGATTGGACAAAGGTATATAATGCCCCTCACCCCAAAGAGAAGTTCGGGAAGGGTGGTAGGGGGCAAGATGATGGTAGAACATAAATTTATCATGAGGGACATTTAGAAAAAAATTGAAAGGTACTTGACAAAACACATAGTGTTAACCCTCTTAATTAAGAGAAAACGATTCTGTAATATAACTTGAATTATATGGATGCGGATACAAAGATAGGCATTTAAGTTGTATTTCACAATCTTGCTTGTATTTAAAAGCAAGTTCTGTTACACAAAACTACACTGAATAAATTACGAGTTTGTGATGTGTTAGGATCACGGTTTTGTGTCCTTTCTCAGATGTGAACTGGTCCGTTAATTCAATTGTTTTTCGAACAAATACATGTGCTACCACTTCTCTGAGAAAACCAGAGAAGCCTGGCATCATTAAACATTAAAAAAAAAAAGAAAAAACCCTCTTCATCCTAAATGTATTATATTTTTCTGAAGTAACATTTCAGCCCCTAAAAGGGAAGGCTGCCGAGAACCCCTCGCAGGGGTCTCGTAGTTTACAATAAAAGCACGCAGACTGCAGCTGCTCTTAAAAAGCCGATGAAAAACGACTGCAAAAGGAGGATAGGAGAATGCTCTTCTACTCTGTGCGTGGACCCTGACCTGTTAAATACATCAAACAGTCATGGTTAATGGAGATGATGCTAGTTATCCAATACCTAAATCTAAGCCTGGGGATTGATCATCTAACAGGAATTGTTTCTCTACCAAAGAAAATGAGAAACTGAATGCCTTGGTGATGTCTCCAGAAGCACGCTGGAGTTGGTTTCTAGGCTCTGGCATTGGACAATGTGATTATAAAAACCTTTATGAAGCATCAGTTACATTAACATAACCATACTAACCATTGTTAACATGACAATAGTTTATGATTTTACTGAGATATAAACTTTTTCACGTACCTTTGAAAATAGCACTTTAACATGATCAAAAACTATGTGGTATAAAAATGCAATGAAATATTAATTTTTCCAACTTGCATGTCACTTTATGAGCATTTGTTGGACAATGCATGAAAAATGCCAACAGTGAACTAGGACAGAAGCATAGGCAGAGTAATTACATATATCATGGGAACTCTGAGCTGATCGCTGGCTCTGAAACTGAACTGTACCCGAGAGCTTAAAAACTGCGAGGAGGGCTGGGCGTTCACGCAGCCCTTACATGCCGGTGTCTTTTCTCGTTGGTCCTGTTTCCTGCCTCCTCACATCTAAGGGAGCGGCCATCAGCGTGGACCTCTGGGCTTCGCTTAAGAGGATCCACATTAATTACTGCTCATCAGCATTCATCATGGTGACAGCTCCTGTTAGCAGTGCTGTTTATTTTGTTCTCACCTTTTCTGCTTGGCTGTCAGATGAAAGTTTTATGGTTCTGGAGGGAACAATCCTTCTCTATGACCAGCTGCTTTGGAGGGTGAAAAAAAAGTCTTCTCTTCCGTGTTGGACTTGCCTTGGTAATTCCTTGTAAATGAAATGGCACTAGTGCAGCGATTAATAGTCTCCTTTAATTGAGTTCATTTGTAACAGAGTGCAGTTAAACCAACCAAAAAGCCATTTAACAAAACCCTGAACTCTAACAGTATTTCTAGTGCTCTTCAAAATGATAACAAAACTTAAGACTGCCTTGTGAAAATCATATTTGTACATTGCTTGACTTAAACTTCGACTAGAATATGGCTTCATAACAATTTCTTTTTGTATTCCTTTGGTTTTATGTGCCAGTAAATGATACTTTGGGTTCTTTGGGGTTAATCAGCTTTTATTGCTGCAGTCTTCTTTAACTATGTCTTAAACTCTGTTTAATAAAGATGCGTGGGCCCCTTGCTTGCGTTTATGGCCCATCAACTCAACATCTTCACTTAGGAAAAGGATAAGTTTATACTAAAAAGTACAGACTGAGCTTCACCTAATCAGATATCCTTTTAAAAATTACTGGAGTAGTACCCAAACAGATCTTTGACTTGTGGTCTTCATGAATTTTGTAATTTTAGAAAAATACTCTACTGAAAACAATTTTTCAAAAGCTGCAGAAAAATATTAAAATTTTTTTAAGTTTCAAATAGCCAATCATAGTGAAAAATTACCGGCCACAATATAGATGTCAGAAATTTCAGTAGGTAAACCTAGTAGTCGGGGCATCTTTTAACTAGAGGGGGATGGGGGGGGCTCTCAGAAGTGGCAGGGGTACAGGAGGACGTCAGGCAGTCATCCTCACAGGGCTGAGGAAATGAGTGTGAGGGACCCTAAAAGCAGTAGGTAAAAATCAGAGATCAATTCCGCCTGGTAAGAACTTCAATCCTGCTGCATGTCATTGTCCCTACCTACAAGAATCTCAAGATCCAAAATTACAGTAAGAGGACAGTATGTTGCCAAGTACCATTCGAAAATCAATTTAAATGCTCTCTGGAAAAATTACCTAAGTTTCACCCTCCCATTAATTCTGCAAGTGTTTTATTTTTCGAACTCAATGTCTATCACACACCCAAAGGTAGCTGGGCACCCTAGGATAACAGACAAGATGATGATCAACAGCAGAAGAAGTAGACTTGTGCTACAGCAGATTAATATACACAGACAGTAAGACAAGTATGGCAGATATATTCACAGGGATAAAAAGCTAAATTTTAAAACTTCAGCAAAGACATAAAAACTGTAGAAAATGGCAGTACATCTTTTTAAAGGCCCCTAGTAGAAACTCTACTCTTGATGTTTCAACAAGTGGAATTTGAATTCCATTGTTTTAACAGTAGATTAAATATAACTTAATAAAATATTATATTGGAAGACAGCCTAGAAGAAAATGTCCAGAATGAAACACTGAAGACAAAATTAAAAATAAAGAAGAGAATATAATAAACTTGGAAGGTGCAGAGATCTAATATATATTTAGTGAAGAGTCCAAAAATAAAAATGAAAAATGAAAAGGAGATTCAGAATACAGCAGAGGTAATAATGGGGGGGGGGGGGAGAGCTGAGATTTTCCGAAACTGATAAATGACATCAATTCCCAAATGTAAAGGGTTCAACAAACTCTTAAGCAAGAAAAACAGAAATCCCCACCTGGACACATACCGTTCAGTTCCTACAGGAAGGCACAACAAATTAAAGGCTTCTGTTAGATTTATTTTTTGTTTTGAGAGAGGTTACACGTTCCTGCCTTTTCCTATGTGCAATGAGTTTTTTTAAGTATCTGCTTGGCATCTGCATCGTGACGTCATACAGTCTCCTGACCACAGCATCCCCTCCGCCCCGCCCCCCGTGGGTTGCCTGACTGCCGCGATGGACCAGCAACAGAGGCGAGAATGGGCTTCAATTCCGGCGCGATTTGCTCCACCTCTGATTTGGTCCCTTTCTTTAAACGGGGTCCTCTGGGCTTTTTGCTTGAGAACAGGGGGACCTGTCTGCCTAGCACCCCGAGGGAACGCAGGGCACAGGTGCGCCCTTGACCGGCTCTCCGTTTCCCACGCGGTGCCCAGCACCTCCCCGCTTCGGGGGGTAACGTGTCTGAGGCGGCCACCTCCTCCGAGGACGACACTGTGCTGCTTTCCAGGCCGGTCTGTCCCGGGAACCGGCCAGCACACCAGCAAACCCACAGCCAGACTGGAGGTCCGGTTTCCCATCCCCCACGACAGTCCTGGGTGACCAGGCAGCTCTGCTGGCGTCCCTCTCCCGCAGTGCAGGTCCCTCTGCAGGGGGCGGACTGGAAGCCCAGCTCAAGCTCAGAATCCACAAAACTCCAGGGGGGAAGAAGTGGGGAGACCACCCCGGAAGGACGCCCCTGTCCACGACTTCAGAGCCGGTGACACAGAGAACCGCTGTCGTTCACCTGCATTTCCTTGCTCACTTATAACCTAGCACCTCCTACCTGAAGGTGGAAGGGTTTCTTCACTGAGACGCACTTACACGTGATAAACTGCCCCCAGTCACGTCCGCGCGCGGAGAGCTGTGGCCACAGAACGCAGTCCTGTGACCTGTGACCGTCACTGCACTTGGGACCTGCATGGCCTCAGCGTGGTCCTCCAGCTCCCCAGAGGGGAGCCCCTTGGCATATTCTAATTTTCCTCTTAGATTAATCTTGTTTTCCTATTTAATTTATTTCCTAAGTGCTATCAACTCTTGTTTCACAACGCTTATGGGGTTTTGTGTATTTCTAGTCTAAGTTTTTAAATTTTTGACTTGCCGTATCCTGTCGTATCTTTTGTTGCTAATTAGAATTAATTAATTTTGAAATATTGTGTTAGAAATGTTCTCCCCTTTGTGGTTGGATATTTGGGTAGTGTTTTTATTAGCTAATTAATATTGATTATCTCCTTCTGTTTCATTATTATTGTTTCTTTTTATGGATGACACCAGACGTGCCCCATTTATTTTAATTTGTGCCGATATTTTTTTTTCTGGCCCAACAATTACAAGTATTTCTAAACAGAGGTTGACATTCCAGGTCCATTTCATGTTTGTAGTTAAATGCAACTTCTTAAATTGCACTTTTTTTTTTCTTTCTGATCGACATGTGGGGTGAATCCTCTGGTTTTGTCACAGAACCCTTCTGCATCCTCTGATTTGCTTTTCCCCCTCCCCGTCCAACCTCTCAGTGGTGACTTCCTCTTCCTCCTCAGAGTTCCCTTCGCTCCCTTAGAAGCAGTCCCCTCCCAACACCACAGTGAGGGTGGGCACACCCACCAGACTGGGCCTGTGGACTCCCTGACCCGCGGGTCCGCACTCAGCGCTCGGGGCCACGGGGCCCACCCCTGGATTCCCTTTCTCAGTGTCACAGCTCCTGCTTCTGCCGGTACTGCTACTCGTTGACCCACAGTGAGGACTCTCCTTGTCTTCACTTTTATCATCTCAGTGTGGTGATCTCAGGGCAGGCTCGTAGCTTTCAAACATGCGTTCCATTAGGTGGGGCTCTTCAGAGAAACTAAGCAAATGGGGAAACTATCTGTATCATCTATCCATCCATCTGTCCGTCCGTCCGTCTGATCTATTTAGTGTCTATCCCATATATCATCTATCAATCATCTATCATCATCAACTATCCATCTATCTATCTAATCTATCTACTTATCAATCTGTCCGTCCATCCATCCATCCATCCATCCACCCACCCATCCATCCGAGAGAGGAGAGTTATTATGGGGACTGGCTCACGTACCTATGGAGGCCGAGCTACGTGGTGTGGTCTGCTACACACAAGCTGGGGAACAAGGATGGCAGGTGCTATAGCTCAGCCCACACGCCTGAGAACCAGGAACTCCATTGCAGGAGAAGACAGTGTCCGGCTCAGGAGAAGAGACAGGGACACTGTCCCCTTCCTCTGTCTTTTGCTTCTGTTCTGGCCCTCAGTGGACGGGATGCCGCTGCACGAGGTGCCCGTGAAGGTTGACCTTCTGATTCAAACGTTAATCTCTTCTGGAAACATCCTCGCAGACAGACCCAGAAGTGTATTTGACAAGCTGTCTGGGGAACCAGTCAAACTGACTTATAAAACTAACCATCACATAGAAGGAAAACAAATTTTGAAAAAGTTTGTCTCCTAGTTAATTAGGTAGAATTTTTGAAGAAGATGGGAGGTTTTGGGGTTTTTCTAAGCCAACGTGGTATTTTTAACCAATTTCCTTAATGTTTTTGGAAGTCTGGCGATTTAGGCTTTCCTCCGAGAAAGCCAACGCCGCCCTCATTCCCACCTCCCGCTGTCCCCTACTCAGCATTCCCAACACTGAGGCCACCCCAGGCGTCTTCCACCTCCGAAACATACACGCTCGTAATTGTAGCCTCCGCACCTTGGTGGGTCTCGCAGTCCCGTGCCCAAACACCCCCGCCTCCGACATACTCGGAGCCTTCTCGTTCCTGCACCCTTCTCGTCACCCAGCTTCGTCACACGTCACCCATTCTCTCAGAGTTTTCCGGACTTCCCAGAGAAAGCACCCCCCGCCCCATGTCTCCATTTGCTGTCAGCCCTTGCCTATTACTGCCCCGTCTCCCCTCCTCCCTAACACCTCCCACTCTTGCGAATGGACTGTGTATACATCTGCTTGTGTGTTTACGGCCTGCCTTCTCCGACAGAATGCGAAACAGCTCAGGAAGAGTAGCTACTGGGTTTGTTCTTCCTGCATTTCCAGCACCAGAATCATGACTATACCTAGTAGGCATACAACACATATTTGTTGAATAAATAGTCTGTCGAATTCAGTTTGACTTTTTTTTTTAACCTATTTATATACAGTAGTACTCTGAGAAAAAGTCAGTTTTTCACCAGAAAATTGTCAGCTCTGTATTCCATTTTGATTTATCACATCAGAAGTGTTCTCTGTTGTGGAAGTAGGATTACTGGGTAGAATTGAAACTTTGAATTATGCTTCAATTTATAGTTTTTTTGTAAAGACATCACCTGAAAGTTATTTAAACTTCTGTCACTGTCAATAAAGAAGCATTTTATGTCATTCCAACCTCTGTTTAAGCTCAGAGGGAGGCTCCCCTCTGAAAAGCATCTGCTGTTAGGCAGGCTTCCTACCTGTCTCGGCAGGGTACCTCTCCATGCACAACGCTCCCCCTGCGGGAAGTATTATTTACCCAAATTCTAGACCTCAAAGTTATCAGCACTTTCGAGAAGCTCCCTGACAAGATATAAACATAACAGCTGTCATGTCACAAACGTTTTGCTTTTCTTTAAAAAGTCCTTTCTCTTGAAACTTAAAATCTACAACAAATCTCAGTCTTTGAAGGTCCATAACAAAGGAAGAGAAAACTAGAAATGAGAAAATTGTACAACCCTGTGGGCACTGTTCCTTGGACCCTTGTGGGGTTCTCAATGTTTCCAAGACATCTGAGCCACAGGAAGCAGCAGCAATTCTGGCTGTCCCTTTTCTGAACTGGATTCCCGGGGCAAAGTCCATTAAATAGAGAGAAAGAAAGAAAAAGAAAAATAAAAAAGAATTCACCATAGTACACTAAAGTCTAAACTGTCATCAGTGTGTATTTTTATTTGCCATTTCTGAGAGCAGCATGTCACAAACATTCTTGGGCCACACGATAGAGTCCCTGTGTGTTACAGATAACAGCATGGAAGGTAATTACTACTCAAGAAACTGAATAAGAAAAATGTAGAGCATGTACACTGAAATAATTAGCCATTTCTGCATCATTCTCCTAGTTGTCAAAATTACTGGATATTTTATCTATTAATTAAATATATGTGCATTTCCTTACAGCGCTACAGCTAACACCAAATCTGAGAGGCCAGAACCACACAGAGACTATCAGCTCCTTGGACAATGCTTTTAATTACAGCACTGTCACACAGAAAAGTGTAACAAAACTAAAATTAGCCGCCATCTCCATCATTCGAATACAAATGTAATGAACTGATACGAATTCACATGGATACAAACAGAAAGACTTGACGACGACTGGAAAACACAGTCAGGTCTGCTTCCTCAAAACATGTTCCTGGGATTTCTCTCACATTTTGCTTTCCTGGCTGTCCAGGTTATGTAATCAGAATTCCAGTTAATCTGATGTACTTACTGTTACGCTGTGCATCCTGACCTTGAATTTGTTCTTGTCATCCCCCTTTATCCTGAGGGTTATCTGTCAGCCATTAATTTTCCCATGACCAACTCAATAGCCTGGCCGCAAGAGGTGGTTAATAACATTTTATAATAAAGTCTAGTCTTACATAAAAGGGCTGATGACCATATACGGTAATAAAATGTTGGATTAGACACTAAATGTCCTTGCATTCTACCCATGGCAGTGAACTCCACTGCATAAAATGGGGGTCACTGGACAGAGGATACTGAACGACAATGGAGCCAATATGAACATATTATATATATTATTTTTTTAAATATGTTTTTTGTAAAGAGTAAAATCATACAAATGCAAATGGAAACACACTTTAAAGTTTTTATTAGAGGCAAAGTTTTTTTCACTTTAAAATTTTTAGAATTATTAATTATTTTGGAGGCAAAATGTTTTTCCATAGGCGTGTCTTAAGAAAAGAATTATTTTGCATTGCTATCAGCTGTCAAAAATTTACAAAGTTACAAAATAGTTCCCATAAAATGAGAAATTAGGTAACTTGGGAGCGTGTCAGGGAGACAATGCCTAGATGCGCATCGAAGCACAGGTTTTCCCCCACCAAAGTCCTAGGGGTAATGCATCCGAGAACCTCAGTTAGGTCCGACAGGCCAAAGACAGAGAGCAACAGGCTTCTCAGCCGTGGCACGGAGCTTACAGTTCTGAAGACAGAAGAGTAGTATTGCTACATTTTTGAAGAAGAGATCATCGGAAAAGCCTAGAAAATACAGTAACGACCTGTGTGTATCCCACCTACCGACGGAGTCCTGCTTAACTATGTGCAACACTTCACTTAACTTGCATTTGGAAAACCAGTATGAGAGAAGCAGAAAAGCGTGTACTATTTTTTCTGTGAACAGATGAGACTGGGGAGCAACTGAGGCCATCACTTTTGTGTGAAGAATAGAAGAGGGTCGTACCTCCTCATAAACCATTCCGAAATTCTCCCTTTGGCTGAGAGCGCACATACAGATTTCTGCGACACTCTCTTCTCTTTGCAGTCGTTGCCTCCGACGAGGGGCTAAGTGGGCGTCTGCCCATTGTACTGGGAGGACTCTGTCCAATTCTGAGCACCAGTGAGGAGGCGACTTCACACTTACCGTCTGATTGCCTCACTGCTGCTCAGCAGCTCGGCGGACGGAAGTCTGGCCGGAAAATGCCAGTAGGGAAAGCGGATCGCCCTTCTCTCCAAGTAACATTATTTTCAAAATGACTGCTGACATTAGGAAGCTACTTAAGCGAACCTATGAAGAACATAAAAAGGCCATCAGGTTAGCTTACTAACATTTACAATGATATTCTCGTCAGGAGATGGGAATTCACACCTTTCTCAAGGGCAAGGTGAACAGACTGGGGTCTCCACAGCATGTACTTAGAATTAATAAAAAGATTAAATTACAGGCACAAGAAAGAGCTATTTCTACTTAGCCCCGTGGATCATCATTTTTAGTGTATTTCATGTGCATTATTCACAGGGCACAGTGTTTGTCTGTTATCTCCCCATTGGTGTAATTCTTCACTTTAGCAAAATAAAACTATCAATCAATACTAGCTATAATATAAATGCAATTACACAATGCTTTGAAGTTCTGTGACTTGTCCTAAGCAATACCAAATAAGGTTCATTTTTTTCCCTCTAGTACATTTGTATACAAGTTCTTTACTAGACTTAGAGGAGAACTGTTTCAAAAATAATTGTCTCTATGAAACTTATTCGAATGCTTGTCCTGGAAGAATAACAATGCAATGCATTGGTTTCTTTTACTGCATTATGATGGCTTCAGTGCCTAAAGTTCTGATACTATACAAAAAAAAAAAAAAGTCTAATAAAATGCCTACAGATGACAACACAGTTGAATTTTTAGATATAAACACACAAACTAGAATATTATACAAATCAAATTCTTTTCTTTCTGTTTCAGTGTGTTCTTTACATTTTTAAAATTTGTTTTTCAAAGGATATTCTTTAAACCTTTGAAATTTTATTTTTCAAAGCCCCATTCTTTCTTTGCTGAGGAAGGTCAGTATTGTATCCATAAGGAAGCCCCTTTACAACATGGGGTTAGATCTGCACAGTAGGAGCTTTCTGTGCAAATTTTCCTGAAACCTGGGACCTGGACTAAAACATAAACCTTGAAAATTAAACTATGACTGACTGTAGAGAGAATTCTAGATAGAGATTTACCTCTAAAGATTGAAGTGTTTACGTCTCAAGGAGGATGAGATCCTAGACCATGGAGATATTTCGGGGGTGCTAGAGCTGGGAGACCCATTTAATCCTCCCCCCAATAAAATAAATTTGCATTCTAAAGAATAAGAAACCAGATCCTTCTCTTTCAACTGCCAAAGAGAACTGCTTATAATAGGAGGAAAGGTTTCTGTCCATCTTTAAGGAAGAGAGCAGGAAACAACTGATCTACTTCTCTATAATCCCCCAGATCCACACAGAGGGTGCCCCAAAATGTATACACATCCTAAGAAAGGAAAAACTGTATTAAAACTGTAATTCTCAATATAAACCACTAACAATAGATGAATACAAGTCATGTCTGACGTCTGCCATTACAAGAGGTGCTCAAAAAGGTCACCATCAGCGTCCAGACACTTCTGATCTCGGCGAGCTACTGTCTGAGCAACGCTGACCGAAGTGTCCACTTGTATCACTGCACGTGCAGGTTCAATTTCTTCCCGAAGTTCTGTCAGTGTAACTGGTTTACTACGGTACACCACATCCTTTAAGGTCCCCCATAGGTAGAAGTCAAGGGGTGTTAAGTCAGGAGAACATGGGGGAAACTCAAACAACCTTCCCTAATTTCCAATACCACTTCAAAATGGTCACGCTTCTCAAACAACAACTGTTTGATTGATCGTCCTACACGTCCCATGGTGATGCCAGCGTTCATTTGATGAACGGCATCTTTTGAGCGAATGTCATACTACACATTGCTACTGTAATTCAATTCAACTTTGAAAAGTAATACACAGATAAAACCTCTTAACACGTGTATACAGTTTTTGGCACCCTGGTATTTTCAAGGATTCTTGCCTACAGCACACACCTGGGTGCATGGGAGTGAGCTCTTACTTTGTTACTATGTCACCCTGGTGGGGGACACTGGGGCGCGGAGCACAGTGTGGTGACTGGAAGTATATAAACATCTGCTTTACTCTAGGAACTGCGTGGCTGCGGTCAGGATAATACTAATAAACACAGATATTAAAAACTTAACAGTCTCCCTAAACAGATCACTATTTTCATGCATAATCATTAAAAATATTTTGTCCCCCCAAATTACATGTTGAAACCCTGTCCCCCAATGTAAGTGGTGCCTTTGGGAGCTGTGGCGCCTTCATGAATGGGAGCATTGCCCATTTAAAACCCACGACAGAAACGCCTCTTCTGCTCTATTCTGCTCTGCTCTGTATGAAAGCACAAAGAGACGAGGGCTCTCCCCGGAACCCCACGTGCTAGCGCCCTGATTTTGCTTATAGTGCAGCAAGTTTCGGGTTATTTTGTTAGGACAGTCCAAACTGAGACAATAATTATTGCTAAATCCCTGGGCGAGCTGTTTTCAAGTCTGTAATCAATGCTTAAACAGTCTCGTGCCCACTTGTCTCTGAAGCCGCAGCAGAGCGCCTACCGGGTCGCGGAGTCCAAGTCCACAACGCCTGCTTAAGAAGACAAAGTTCTGGGCGCCCCTGTGGGCGGCTGAACCATTTCCGCATGTAGCAGAATGACTTCCAGGGTTCCCAGAAAATTACAAAACTATTTTAAAATGGTCATTAAACTAATAAATGCAGGAGTTCCAGTTGCTCCCGAACCTCAACACGTCCTTCACAGCTCAGCTCACTATCGGGTCAAGTTTCTTCATCAAGGGCCTCTATCCCCAAGGCCCCGCGATGGCGCCGCTGTCTGCAAGTGCGCAGGGTTCACCCCAAGGTCACACCTCGTGCTCAGAGCTCTTTCTTCATAAGGGCGGAAACCACGAATATTCTTCCTGGGTGGCCACAGACAAAAAAGCCAGAAAGATTAGGTTTAATTGGGAATTAACCCAGAGAGATTCAGAGAGAAATCAACTGGCCACCGCAGCTCCGGGGGTGGATTTCCATGGAGATTTTACTATTGGTGACAACTACCTGCTGGGAGGCAGAAGGGAGCGGAAGGGGTTATGCTACAAGACCTCCACCTCCGCGACACCCTTTTCGAGTTGGTGGAGTACGCGCCTGTTCTCTTACAGGAAGCTGTGAATTTTGACAAGTTTAAGAAAAGAAAATCCAGGGGTTCCCTAAGAATTTCATACAACCTCCACTTTGAAAGTGAATGAAGTAATCGTAGAAATGACAATATAAGATTTAGAACACCCGCCCAACGCTACAGATACAGGTGTTCCTGGATACCCATTCTACAATTACATCATATGCATGATGCAGAGGTCACTGCGCGTGACGGACTGTGTCCTCCATGGCAGTGCACTCCTTTACCTCGCATGCAAAGTTCTAGTTCTCCAAACTGCCTCTCTCATAAATTCAATCGGATGGGTCGTTTGAAGCGCGAAGACCTACGGCCGCAATAACTTACTGAAAGGTGGCAACACAGGCTCCTCTGGAGTCCCTGCCAAAAACACAGGACATGCCGCTGGGCCTACGCTTCAGTCCAGGGGCTGCAGCACCTTCAGAGGAGGACGTGACTGACTGCTGCCCAGCAACCTCCAGCTCACTCTCTAACTAGGTGACGACGGAGACTCAGCGCGTGCCCTGAGTGCGACCCGGGCTGGGGAAGACGCCCGACTGTGGCAGAGAGCAGATGGCTGAGAAAACGCAACGGCCACAATTCTGTCACCGCTGTAACTTTCAAGTCAATTTAGCATTATTGCTGAAATTTGGTTCCTGGAATTTCTATCAGGAAACCCACGCAAACATGTTCCGTTCTTAGAAATAATTTTCCAGGTAGGTGAGTAGAGAGGCAAAGATTTCCCGTAGCACAAAGTGGACATAACAATCTGCCATGTGAATGCAACAACCTCGTGCAGAAACAGAACCTGAGGACACTTACATTGCCTGGGTGCGTGGCTCGGTAAAGTGCGTGCGTGCGTCCGGCATGCTTCGCTTGTCACTAAAGTGCCCCTGCTTCAAAAAAATCACCGCATGTACGACACTGAATGGACACAGACACGACGTGATGAAAGCTGAACTTCCTTTTCTCGGTCAAGGTGAAAGGTATTTTGCCACATCTTAGGGTTTCTTTGTCAGTAACTCACTTTGTTTTAAGGTGTTTAAATAAAAGTCTGGGTTATATGAAAAAGAAAACACGGATGTTTCCGAGGGTGGGGTCACGAGCTATTCTGAGGAGCACAGGTAGCATGGGAGGTGGGGTTACTCTCCCAACATCAAACCCAAGGAACGGTAGGAGCCGGAAGAGAACACAGACGGCGGCAATAAATGGAAACAAGGCGGCGGCCACGTCCACGGGCAGAGGGGCCAAGCAGAAGCCGGCCAAGAGGGGAGGCCCCACTTCCACTCAGCGCGCTATTTGGGGCAATGACTGCCTGGCCTTCCGTGCAGAAATGGACAGCAGCAGCGGGCAGCGGAGTCCGACGGAGGAAAGAGGAGGTGTTGCCACGCGCCCACCATGGCTGTGCCTGCTGAGCATCCCCTTCTCTTCCCCCGCCACGCGCTGCTCCCTAAGGACCTGCAGGCGGAGCCCAGGGGTCTGCCTGAGGGCCACAGCGGAGGAGGCGGGAGCGCCCAGGGAGGGGAGGAAGAGGGAGGGGTCCGGAGTGCCACTGGAGGCCAGCGCCTTCCTCTTCAGCCTCACAGACAAGAGGCAGTCACAGGACCGACCTCATTAGCAAAGGAGCTTAGTCCCCCAAGAGAGCCCTGACTCCTAAAGCAAAACTCAGTCGCCCAGGCACATACCTCCTCCTAAAAACGCACAGCTCCCTAAAGCACATATTCCCCGGGAGCAGAGTTATGCGCAGACAGACAAGTGATTACAAGTAGGATCACTTCTTAGGGGCTAAGGTAAAATACTGGCCCTGTAAACCAAAAATAAGAAAAGACGACGACCCAGGTGCTCTGGTTTCACGCGTGTGAGGAGCTTAGAAGTTGCCGCTCCATCCTGACAAGTGGGAACAAACTGACGGAAAAATCAACAACTCTGCTTGGATTTGTGAGAGAGGGTGGGCACAGGGCAACCCACACACAAGCAAAATAAGCAGGGGAAATCCTACAAGGGGGATATATACCATGTGCATCCACACGAAGATTCGCCATCTTTATAATGGGGAGCAGGAAATGGGGGGGACACAAGTCAGTGCAAAGTCAGACGCAGTGCAAAAACAATTCATGATGTAACAGTAATAAAAACTGACGCACATTGTTAAGGCTGCTAATTAGAAGACAGATTAGATTGGTCCTGCTGTAAGAAATGCGTGTATCGTAAGATGCCATTAGTGCTAAGAACTTTTGTTTTGGTGTCACTAACATACTAAATAAACAAACAGCAATTAATCTAGACTATAGCACTGATTATAAATCTTTTTCAAATTGAGGTATCTGACAGTTGATGATTTTTTTTTTAAAAAGACAAGTTTTGAAAAATCAAAGGTGAGAAGATGCACATTAACTATAAACAACAAAAAAAAGTTGGGATATCAACACAACATTAGGATATGACAAAAAGGAAAGTAAGACAATAAAGTGTAAGAACAGCCCAAGATACTGGTACATGGAACACTGTAACAACAAGATCTACCCGCACTAAACCTGTACCCACCAGACAACACAAACGCAGATGATCATCAAATGATAACTGACAGACTCCAAAAGCACAGAACGTAAATCATCAATTACAGCTAGACGATTTAACGAAATGGGATATTCATTGCAGAAATTTATAAATGAAGAGAGCAAATGAGTAAGCAGAGCCACTGAAGAGGTGAGCGATGTGCTTGATGCACGCAAGGTGTAAACGGGAAATGAGCACTTCTGTGGACCGAAAAATTCGGACATCAAAATTCAAACTGCGATAGGGCAGCACTAGGAGGCGCGGCTGTGGGGAGATAACTGAGTCAGGGGAGCAGATCCCTGATCATCCACCTTCTAAGAGACGCCCAGGGAGACATCAATTCTCTCTGTGTAAGGGTAGAGAATAAAGGACGCCAGGTGGCAACCAGAGAGAGGGCTCCGAGCATCCCACCACCCAATCTGCTGGCGTCTTCAACTTCAACTTGCCACCCTCCAGAGGCTGAGACAGCAAGGCCTGGCGGTCAGCCCCCAGGCTACGGTGTATTTGTTCCAGCAGCCTGCACTGATGAAAACCAGCCCCTCACCCAACGCACTGAGAAAAGCTTTCTTTCAATGACACAGTATATTCACAGTAGACACTTCAAGAACCCTTAGCTAATTCCAAAAGGTAAGTAACATTTTACAAAAGGATTTGTATTTTGTATCTCTTACTGATAAATAATATACTAATATTCTTGTTGCTGGCCAATTAGTTTTTTTCACTGGTTCTGATAATGTATCTTGAACTTTGGATTCACATTCTGACAGGCACCCACTATGATTCGCCTAATTAGTCTACCGGGGAAGACTGGCTTCCTTAATTGGGGTATGTGAAGGGATCAAATCATTATTAACAAATATTGCATTGGCCAACATAAATTAGAATGAAAAGTATTCCAATATTTATAACCTTTCTGAGTACATAAGATTAAATAACATGTCTCTAGGTGAAAAAATAACAGATGTAATTAATAGTTGATAATACACGGTGAATCATTTTTGGTAAACGTCCCAGAAATTGGGGCATGAATGATTCGGTTGGCATATGAACAGTTTTTTGGCAAGGCACTTGATGTTCAAATCTCTGCTGAAGAAGAATCTTATTTAATCATCAGATCAAATCTCATAAAAATAAATGCAGCAATTAATAAATATGTAAGTTTTGCATGTCATTCCAAAGAAATCCAAAATCTCAGTGATATTTCTGTAACCAAACTAATATATCCTCATCTATTTATTTATATGAACAATAATTTTGACACAGTTTTTATTTAAAAAGGAACTTAACTGTTGCTGAAACTCAATTAAGTCCATCGGTTATGCAATATCGTTAACGGATATATAGTGGGGGCAGAAGGTACCCATCTCATTAGGAGACTAATTTTAATACAATTATACTTTTTGTTAAATAAATTATTTAACACGTAATGGCAGTGTAACTGTTAATGTATTAAATAGACCTTTGTCACTCAGGTAAGGCTACATAAAGAGAAGGTAGTAATATTGTAATTTTTACTGTAACATACTAAATGCCGTACAATTCTCTGACCAGTTACTATGTTCACATCATTTTCTTTCACAAACACCCTTCTCATTCATTTCTTAAGTCTGCTACTCGCTCATAATTTTTCCTGTTTTCCAGGCTCAAATTCACAAATTCATCTTCAATTCGTCCCTCGCTCTTTAAGAACAAGTGGCTGACAAGTCCTTTCAATTTATGTCCCTCCCTGTTACCTTTCCTTTCTTCCTCATTTGCCAGGGCAGTGTCGTCACTCTGTGTCCAATCTCGCGTCTCGCGCTAGTATCATTGTAATTGTTATCTGTCCTTACCTTGCCTCCTGACATTTTTTGAAAACATTATAGCCCCGTCTACGCAACGGCCCGTTTCAATTATACTAAAATGTGCGTTCCTAATCATTCTATTTCCTAGTCCTAGAACTTTGCTACCTTGACAATACCTAATGGATTATGTACAAAACATTCCTTTGGCATGTGAAATCTTACAGGTGGCAATCCAAGCCACATCCTGGTACCCATGGATCACACTGTGTGCACCCAACAACATTTTTGATCCTTAAATCTCATCCTGAGTGTCACCCCAAACAATAATTTGAGTCTGAAGCTTAGGTACTGATAATATTCTCATTATTGCTAACTTCCAAAGGGCTTTATGCATAAAGGGTTATTCCATTTTCCTTTATAGAGAACTGCATAGCTATCTCACTTGCTGGATTTTAAGCTCCTTGAAGTCAAAGAGTATGTGAACATGACTGATGTTCCTTAGCAAAGGTTTCTTGAAGGCATCGGGCGTTCTAAAGTTGCATTTTTCTCTGCAGTGGGGATGCTGAAGTATGAAATGATGTCATAATTAGAAAGCAATTGTATGCTGGTATCTGGATTTTCCTTTCCGTTTCAACAAATTACACTTGTTTGAAATTTAGGGATATAAGATTCTTTGTCATCTCATTAAAATTTGGGCATAAATTTGGGCTTTGTATATATGTTTATATAGACATTAATTAAGTTCATTAAAACTCAAGGACACACTATCCAAGTATATAGAAAAGGTAAAGTCTGGCAGTTTTATATATATGATATATATATGATATATATGATATATATGATATATATATATAAAACTGCCAGACTTTACCTTTATATATATGTGTGTGTGTGTGTGTTTGTGTGTGTATATGTAAATAAAAATTAATATAGTACTGTCACCAGGCTCTCATCCAAAAGATTCAAACATTCCCCAACACCTACACTATGGATTCCCCACCGCAAAACAAAGAGGGCTGGGTGCAAAGACCAAGGTGCCACTTGCAAAATCCAGGATGGTGGTGGGGCATGGTGTACAAAAGGGCTGACTGCAAAAAGGACGATGCACTAAAGAGCCGAGTGCAACTGAAGAATAACTATGCATGCCTGGAAAATTTAATCACTACATCGCCGCCTATGAATGCCGGAGGCTCCTCCCAGGTGGGGAAAAGGTACCTTCAGAGCTGAGCTCACGCATCTCCCCTCCTTGATCAAAGAATGAAGCGTCTGCTCTGCTTTGCAGAATGCAGTCTCCTTCTATTGGTACGAATGGCAGTGTGCAGGAGGACTGTGATTTGGTCCCTGGCCTGGAGGGGTTGGTAACATTACCACAGCTGCTTTGCAAGCATTGGAAACGGTGGACTTGGGAGACAAATGAACACTCAGTGCTTACCAAATGTCTATAAAAGAAGAAAATATTCTAGTGTCAGGCAACTTAATTGCTGAGAACTTTCTAGAGAACCCATGCAAACAGTTTGACTTTTTTACTTGAAAATACATAAATGATTGCTCTAATCTGTCTCCGTTCTCCATGCATGCTCACCTGAGTCCTGTTACTATTTGAGTTCTAGACATTCTTTGAACCGGTCTGACCCATCTGTCACCTCACTTCAGAAGCTTAATTAGTGAGGTCGTGCCTGAGTACGTTTTTGGCCAGATCACGGGCCCACATCCCATAATACCTTAATTTGGCTGTGCGTGTTAATTCATCATTTGAGACACACAGTGCAGCAGGGTGACTCTCCTGAGGTAAGCTTTTACAGCAATAATTGTGGGCTGACTAGTCCTGACCTTGGCTTTATCTATGCTCAATTTTTGATCTGAAATTTCAGTGAACGTCAATTTTGAAACCGTTTCCAAGTACACTGAGACACAGCAATTGAAGCCTGGGCCTATCAATGCCCCTTCAGACATTCCCCTGTTCGGGATAGATGGAGTCGGATTAAAGGGGCCAGCCACGCTCTCAGGGTTAAATGAAAAAGGTGTTGCACTTGAATGACAGACAGTTCGGGCAGGAAGGAGGTTCTTCGCCTTACAGACACGGGTACAACGGGGCAGGAAACTGTTCAGCAAGAAGGGGAAGGGGAAGTGATGCTTTCAGCTTTCCTGGCCCACAAACAGAAAGAAAAACCATTACTAACTGAAACCAGGAGCCAGTCTCGGGCAGAGGCCAGGGGCTCTGAATCACCTGGTAAGCTGACGTGCCTTCGCCAGGGGAAAAACGTTCCGTGATGATGAATTCGATAACCAAAGGCCAGGTAAGTGGTTAATGAAGAATATAAGGTGGGTTTCAAATAATGTCTATGACTCCCAGAAGCAGTAAATCAAGGACATGCAAACCAAAATCCGTATGTGATGCATTTTACACACACCAGATTTTAAAATGTGAACTGGAAATTATTACACCAGTGAGAAGTCTGTACTGGCAAAATATCGTAGAAATTAGTTTGGCATTATACAGTAAAAAAACAAAAAACTAATGTTTTTGGGTTTGAAATTTATATGAATGGCATCATATTATATAGACATGTACTGCAGCAGATCCTTGGAAGAATGGTTATAGAAACATAATTTATAACAACAAAAAAGAAGAATTTCCATATATGCATGGACAGACACGTGGAAAATAAAGTGTTGTGTTTACATATTAACATCCAGCAGAGAAAACGAATCATTTACCGCTGCACGAATCAGTATCTCAGAAACGTGCATCTGCAGGAACAACATTCAAAACCCAGCAAAACTTTATCATACACTGTTTGGTGATAAAAGTGTAAATAACGTCAAGGAATGGAACATACAATCCAACGGCTGCTGGCGGAGTGGGGGCAGCTTGTGGCGGGGTGCCCTTTCAACTGGCACAGGAGTTACAAATACTTCGTCATCTGGGCAGTCTTAAGGACAGTGGACTCGTTTATGTTAATGTCCTGTCATATAAATGACACGTTATTTTCTCACATCAAAATTTTATGATTAAAAATACCTTTAAGGCAACAGATTCAACACAAAGGGATGTTTTCTATTATTAGAATAAAAATGAGATGAAAAAAAAAAAAATCAATCTTATTTCCTTCTGCTTATTAGACTGCATTGAATGACCCCGAAGTAGACAAATGGAGGAAGCAAGCCCTGAGTTTAGAAAATTGACAAGAACGTTAGGAACAGGGGTCGAAGCTCCAAGCCTAAACAGAGCAGCTGCTGAAGGCACTGTGGGCCAGGACCCTACCGAGGAGGCGCCCACGCCTCAGGGTGGGGGCGGCACTGACCCCCACACCTCAGCTGGCCATGTCAGAGTCACTTCCGCTTGGAATCCAAACAGACATGCACAGCGAAGAGGTTACTTCTTCACAGCTTCGCTCTGAAAGCCCATTTCTGATGCCCACGTTCCAACAACTACAAACGATACTGGAGACATTTCAGCATCTGCTCAGGTCTGTCAGGAATCCATCGGGTTGTGACTCGAGGGGAAGGGGAAGGGGAAGGCTATACGGTCACACAGCGATGGAAATCTAAAAGGAGAGGTATGCAGGGATGACTTTGAGATGACCTTGCTTGGGGCTCTTTAGTGGGGGAAATGCAAAGTCGGGGCATTCTGGACTTTCCCCTTTCCCCTTGACTATTTCAGAATGTGGCCATCAAATACAGGGTAGTGTGTGACAAAAATACAAACTAGGCCGTGTGGGACACAAATTTCTGAGGTGGGGAAAATGCTGCACCTCCCTTTCCGTTTATCGTCCTTGTAATAAATCCATTTTAACAACATGGCCAAAGCTACATGGGAAATCTTCCCTACATACGTATTATCTATAAAACAATGATTAATTTTAAAGAATTTCACTTCAAATTGAATTGTTTTATTTACAATTGACTGTAAAACAGATCTCACGTACTTTGAAATGGAAGCATTGATTTAATAATATAGATTTCTGAATTAGTGAAATGACTTACATTATTTTGAACTCTAACAGACTGAAATGTTGGATAAACTACCAATATGAGTAGCATTGTTTCTCTATGATATGAAATGCACAGTGCAGTTTTTAGAACCAGGTAGGTGGATTTACTACATTTAGTAATTAAATACACATAAAATAATACTTTATGGAACAAAGATATTTTCCTAATTACTTTCTCAACATAACCAACATATGCAACATAAATGCATGCATTTACTATACTTTCAAAGAGTTTGACTTTTTTTCTCAATCAACTGTCAATTCCCATTTTCAATTTTTCAGTTCCACCTTCTAGTATACATAAAATAGTATAAAATACTCTGTAATAGAATCTATCAAACACAATAAAGCAAATGCACAATTGTAAAATGAAATTATTAGATTCTAGATATGTAAGTTTTAGTGAAAGACTGATGAACCAATTTGAACCTGACAGAGTAAATAAATACTATTCTCCTTAATCAAATTCACTTTAGATACTCGTGTACACAGTCTCAACCTTAAGGCCAATTTAAGCCTTAACCAAGTAGTCTTGTTTGCTAAACTTTTGTTAAAATATAAAACAAGATTCTTTCACTTATGAGATCACAAAAAGAAACTTAAATGTTAATACATAAAAATGGTCCTTTCAGAAGAAGTCAATGTAGGCTATTTCATAGTTACCTGAAACCTTTTAAAATGAAAGACTTTCAAGAGTTATTCTACTTTCCATCACCATATATGTAATTTTAGCTAACCAATGTCACCCTAATGAATTTAACAATTTTTTAAAAAGTTATTCTACTAAGATGTCTTTACTGGTAAAAACCTCAAGTATGACTGTTCACTTGGTATGAATGACCCCCTGAACTCTTGGCAATCAATGGAAGAATATAGATAATTGTGGTTTACCCTCACAGCTATAACCTGCATTGTGCGGAATCTATTTAGAATTGCTATAATGTTACATTACAGTCTATTTTATGCCTCATGTTTTCATTCGAGCATTTCTAAATTTCTCTGCTTAACAAGTTTAAATTGAACTGTAAGGTAACAACATAATTTAGGTTACTGGGAGTCAATTAACTCTGTGTGATACTTGAGGAAAAAATTGGCTTATCCAATTGTAATTTCAGGAAATAAAAAGCTTCATTTTTGTTTGAAGAGAGCAGCTCACATCAAGGACTATTATTCTATTGGAATATATTTTTGGCTGCAACCTAGCAGAAAAAAAAAAAGATGTGTTTCTTTTTTCTCTTTTACATTCTGGACTCCACGGTATCCCCTTGGCTAAAGACATCTCCACTAAAGATTACAGCATGTTCAGTGCTCTGGGTTACTTCGGGGAATATTGTTTTATAAAAGATGAAACCACTGATGGCTTCAGCTTTTAACCTCAGTCATAAATACAAGTACTCTACTACATCCTCACAATTTAAATGCAAATAATCTTTAAACAAAACTAATCTTGAGGGCTTTCTTTGAGTGAATGATAAATGGAAGGGGGTTTTATAAAGTGTGATCGTGAGCAAGTCTGCTTTCTTTTTCACATCCATCACCTCCCCTCGTGGATTGACAATTAAAATAGCTCGGTGCTTGTGAGGGAGTTGGAAAGCAAGTCCATCACTCAGGGCCGTGGAGAAGCAAGCCGAGGCGAAGGGGAAGCGTTAGCAGAAACACGTGTAAGGGAACCCAAAGGTCCTGCCTCCCCTTACCTGCAGTGACGACCCGAGCAGTGACGAGAACCTCAAGTCTTGTCTAAAATTGTGCAGGCTGAACACAGGGAGAGTATACAATGACCATCGCTGAGCTGACACTGAAAAAATGATCTTTTCAAAGCATTTTAGTGACCACAAAATTTCAGCTCTGTGATAATTAAAATGGTATTTCACATATTTTACAAGCAGCCATCGCCTGAAAAGAAGTGAGTAGACGAGGGAGAGGGGGCTGGACTCCTGGGGGTGGGAATGGGGTGCGGGGAGGCAGGAGCACGTGGGGAGGCAAGAGCACGCGGGGAATGCACGGAGGTGACGGGGATGGTGGCCACCTCCATAAGCTCTGCCAAGGCCGCCCCTCCTCCATCAGCACCACCCGCATTCACGGTGACAAAGGCTGTGCCCTCATTCATTGTAAGGGGCAGGGTGTCACCTTCCCGAGGGAAATTTCAGCCTGGCTTTTAGGTAGCTAGGGGAAACTTCAAGAAGGCTTCCCCCACCACATCCGTTAAGTCGCAGATGTTTTCATCTTAAAATAATCTTTACAGCAACTCTGGGGCTCTGAGTGGGTCTCCACAATACCTGTGTGAGGGCACATACATTTCTTGCTTATTCTTTGAGGGCATGTTTTCACTGCTCCTCGCGGTTCTGGGAGGTGTAATGACCTCTGTGTACCCGCTGTACACCCTGTCTCCACTGAACGGCTGCACCAAGCAGGGCATATGACACCCGGACCAGAGTAAGCGCTCTGCATGTTAATGTGAGAGCAGCTTCTGGTCGCCTGTGCCCATGTCTGTACTGAGAAGAAAAAGCATGGAAGGTGGGTCCATACAGGACTGTATGGGAACTGTAGAACATAGGAGCTCAGTGATCTTAGGAAGGTTGATTAGTCTCAGAGGAGATCAGTTTCCTGATAAACAAAACCGAAATACTGCTATAACTTTCCATGGAAGGTGGGAAATACTACAAACTAACTAACTAAATAAATAATGTTCATCAAATTCCAAGTTGGAATGGAATTGCTGGTGGCTGCTAGTTAAAAATCCCCACTTTTCTCAGTTCACAGCAGTTTCTCCCGACCCTGTCTCACACACTCCTCAGCAACAACGACAAGAAGACTGCCTACAGGAACTGAGTAATTTTAACTTCAGTTTCTAAGGAAAACTAGCAGCTATTTTTTTGTCAGTGAATCAGATTTTCAATTAACTGTATATGTGGCACTATTTCCAGCTCTATTAAAGACCTTTACCTATTTATAAAGTACATGGAGTATTTACATTATGTTAGTGGATGCAGAAATGCCTATGTTCTAGTCAAACGTAAAAGCAAACAAACAAACAAAAGACCCATGTAAGCAGGAAGTTAAAGGAGAAGGGAAAAAGAAGAAAATAAAGAAAACGTACATACACACAAACACATACATGTGTGTTTATGTATTTATATATATATATATATATATATGCATATATATATATATATATATATATATATATATATGCGCGTATATACGTACATTCACATAAAAGCAGAAATGGGCTGATGTGTTAAAGGTACATTCTAGCCCGGGGTATGGAGCTTGACGACAGTGTCAGTCAGCCAAGAACAGGCCCATCAAAAAGCATTTAATGAAGTGTCTCTCCTTGAATGTGATGACACTATCCTGCCTTTGGGAAAAAAAAAGACTGAGGTGAAAACACCATCACTTCTCACCCCTCCTAAACAAGAACTTTCTACAATGAACACATTTCTCCCGTCTAAAGAAGTAAGTATAAAGATCTTTAGAGAAGGTATAATATCAGAATGGGAATACTAATATCTAAAGTGATAAAGTACACATTATTAGTCTAAACTTTTCAAACCACCCTACATTTATCACTTTATACAATTCTTGTAACAGTACTACAGTTTGATGTTTGAATGATTCCAGTTTAGATAACCTGAGGCACGGAAAGGTTAAGTAATTAATTAGTCTAAAGTTGTAAGTGGCAGTCCTGGGACGAAAGAAGATATTTACCCATGATCTTACTTGGAGTACAGTCTAAATGCATACCCGGCATAGCTTTCTATAAAAAAAAAAATTCTCTCAAAGAACTTTTAGAAACAATAAAGGTTTCACACTGTACATTTTTGAGTCAACAAGATGTCACTAATTCCACAATTTCCACTTTGGATGTTTTGTATACACTCTGTACTAATCTAGTTCTGTTTCTTTTCTCATATCACCATTCTGCGTGAGCAATGACTCGATAAAAATAGAAATGTCCCTTTACGTCCAGTAAGATAATCACTAAAGGTTTTTACAAAGAATTCCCATTAAAATCTGTGTCTAGTTTGTTCAGTGCCTTTATTTTGGAGTGCATCTTTGTTTCATTCCATTCTTCAAAAGACGACTGGGAGGAGGGCAAGGTGGCAACTGAGGAGGAGGTCCCTAAAGCCTTTCCCAGAAAACACAATTGAACGGCCATCCAGGAGCCAAGAAAGAGGACCCTGAGTGACACCAACAGCAGCTGAGAAATCCACGCATCACAAGTAAACACCTGAAGGTTGGAGAGAAGGTGGTGAGCGGGAGAAGGGAGGGAGCTGAGACAGATCGCGACAGGACCCGATTGCTGCTGACTATCCGGGAGCAGCACAGTGCATGGGAGAGGGAAGGCCAAGAGGAGACAGGAGTAAAAGCCAGCAAAGTGGGAGAACAGTGGAAGATCGTGGGGGAGCCGGACCTTAGAGCAGCATGTTGGGGACAGAGCTTGGGACTCAGCCTTTAAAGCTCTTGAGTAACAAGAAGGCTGAACGAGGACTCTGAACAGCTGAGGCTGAGGTGGGTCTCCAGAGACAGCACCTCCGCTCCTGGGGCCCTCGCGACCCACAGCACAAGTGCGCATGTCTCCTAGGCAGGGTCGAGGTTCCTGTTCCCAGTCCACTGTGGAGGTGAGCTGGCTGCCTTCATACTACCTGAGGTCAGGCTCACTGCTTTGGACTTTTGGTGCACGCACATGCACATGTGCCCCTGGGGCCTACAAACAGTGCAAGACTATAGACCCCACCCCAAGGGCTGGATGCAGGAGTAGGCCGGAAAGAAAGGTGGATTTGACAGCATTCGCCCCAGCCAGCAAGAGCAGCATTGACCACATCACCCAGCTTCCCCAGCATAGGGCAGGAGTTGGGGCTGCCCCAGCTTGTGTCTTGTTGGCCTCTCCCCTCTACTACAGTCCCCCCAAGCAACTAACCCACTGCAGGAAGTAGAGAGACCCCGGATAGATGTGTACCACCTCCAAACGTGGCAGGAGACCAGAAATAAGAAATAAACATCCCCCCACCTCCCAAAACTTGGCCTCCAGAGCCACCTGGTGTCTACCCTACAGCAAGACACCACAAAAGTACTAATCAGGGTTCCTGGGCTCTGCTGAGCATAATACCCTCATGTCAAAGAGGAAGAACCCAGCAGACAGGATGAATTGCTTAAAAACTACAACTGCTCAGAAACAACATGAAATTTATCCAAAGACAGCTTCTTAGACCTAGAAGTTTCTGAATTAAGTGACAGAAAATATAAAGTAGCCATTCTGAAGGCTCTGAGAGAAATGAAAACATACTGGCAGAACACGATAGCTGAGACGAATGATATAAAAAAGGAAATCCATGAACAAAAGGAATAATTTAATAAAGGAATTAAAAACATAAGGAAGATTGAGATGGAAATGCGAGAGATAAATAATGCAATAAAAGAAGGGAGAAACAAAGTAACTGCCATAGGAAACAGGGACAACCAGATGGAGGAAAGAATTAGTGATACTGAAGAACATGGAAACATCTCAGAAAGAGGGAGAGAGAGAATATAGAACCAAAAGGACTGAAAGAACTCTGTAAGAACTATCTGACTCCATGAGACAAAACAAGGATAACAGGATTAGAAGAAGGGGCAGAGCACTCTACAGAGAGCATACTCAAACAAATAGTAGATGAAAACTTTCCAAACCTATGGAAAGATGTGGAACCCTAAGTTCAAGAAGAAAACAGATCCCCTAGATACCTAGACCTTAGGAGAGCTTCTCCAAGACACGTGGTACTAAAGATGTGAACAACTAAAGACAAAGAGACAATTCTCAAGGCAGCCAGGGAAAAAAAGAACTATAACCTTTAGAGGAAAACACATCAGGCTGGCATCAGACTTCTCAGCAGAAACTCTACAAGCCAGGAGGGAGTGGCATCCAATATTCAAAACTTTAAAAGAGAGAAACTTCCAGTCAAGAATAAATTATCCAGAAAAATTATCTTTCAGATATGAAGGTGGAATAAAGACCTTCTCAGACACAAAGAAGCCAAGCTGAATTCACCAGCACTTCAAGAAATACTGAAGGAGGTTCTTCAACCTGAAAGAAAACATAAAGAAAAATGCGATAAAGTTGGGGCAGCAAGAAAAAAACAAAAATAAAACAAAAACAAACAAAGAAATAAGTAATGGCCACAGGAAAACCTCACATAATGATCATCACTCTAAATGTTAATGGACTGAACTCACCAATAAAAAGACACAGAGTAGCAGACTGGATTAAAAAACAAAACCCATACATATGCTTTCTCCTAGAGACACACTTCAGCCACAGACTGAGAGTGAAAGGATGGAAAACAATACTCCAAGCAAATGGTAACCAGAGAAAAGCAGGAGTTGCCATACTGATATCTGATGAAATAAACTTCAGGTTAAAAAAGATAGTAAAAGACCAAGATGGACATTACATAATGATAAAAGGCACAATACAACAACAAGATCTGAAACTAATTAACATATACACACCTAACCAGGAAGCACCAAAATATACAAAGCAACTACTAACAGATCTGAAAAGAGAAACTGACAAAAGCACAATCATTGTGGGAGACTTAAACACCCCACTAACTGCCATGGACAGATCATCCAAACAGAAAATAAATAAGGAAACATCAGCTCTAAATGACACATTACAGCAATTGGACATAATTGACATTTACAGGACACTTCATCCAGCAAAAAGAGACTATACCATCTTTTTTAGTGCACATGGTACATTCCCAAGGATAGACCATAGGCTGGGACATAAAGGTAGCCTCAGCAAATTCAAGAAGACCAAAATCATACCCAATGTATTCTCAAACCACAAAGCTTTGAAATTGGAGATCAACTGTAAAAGGAAAGCAGAGAAAACCACAAACACATGGAGATTAAACAACATCTCATTTAAAAATGACTGGATAAAAGAACAAATAAAAGAAGAGATTAAAAATACACAGAAACTAATGACAATAAAAATACAACGTATCAGAATTATTGGGACACAGCAAAAGTAGTAATAAGAGGGAAATTTATATCACTACAGGCCTATCTTGAGAAACAAGAAAAAGCACAAGTAAACACCTTACCATCCCATCTTAAAGAACTAGAAAAAGAAGAGCAGATAAAACCCAAAGTCAGCAGAAGGAAAGAAATAATAAAAATTAAAGCAGAGCTAAACCAATTAGAGAACAGAAGGATAATAGAAAAAATTAATATTCCAAGGAGCTGTTTCTTTAAGAAAGTCAACAAAATTGACAAACCTCTGGCTAGACTAATCAAAGGACGAAAGGAAAGAACACAAATATCCAAAATTAGAAATGAAAGGGGAGACATTACCACTGATACCACAGAAATACAAAGGATTATAAGAAAATATTATGAAGGACTCTATGCCACTAAATTTAATAACCTAGAAGAAATGGACAAATTTCTAGAAACTTATAGCCTACCTAGACTGAACCAAGAAGAACTGGGTAATCTAAATAGACCAATCAATAGCAAAGAGATTGAAATGACTATCCATAATCTCCCTAAAGGCAAAAGCCCTGAACCAGATGGTTTCACCAATGAGTTCTACCAAGCATTCAAAGAAGAATTAACACCTTACCATCCCATCTTAAAGAACTCTTCCAAAAAATTGAAGAGGAAGCAATACTTCCTAACTCATTCTATGAGGCCAACATTACCCTAATAGCAAAGCCTGATAAAGACAACATAAGAAAAAACAAAAACTATAGACCAATATCTCTGATGAACACAGATGCAAAAATCCTAAACAAAATATTAGCAAGTAGATTACAACAATGCATCAAAAAGATCATACATCATGAGCAAGTGATATTCATCCCAGGAGCACAAGGATGGTTCAACATAAGAAAATCAATGTGATACACCACATAAACAAAATCAAAGATAAAGACCATATGGTCATATCAATTGATGCAGAAAAAGCTTTTGACAAGATACAACATCCATTTATGATCAAAACTAAATAAAGTAGGTATAGAAGGAAAGTAACATAATAAAGGCCATCTATGACAAACCCTCGGCTAACATCATACTGAATGGGGAAAAGCTGAAGCCTATTCCCCTAAAATCAGGAATAAGACAGGGGTGCTCCCTGTCACCACTGTTATTTAATATAGTACTGGAAGTTCTAGCCACAGCAATCAGGCAAGAGAAAGGAATCAAAGGTATCCAAATTGGAAAAGAAAAGGTCAAATTGTCATTATTTGCGGATGACATGATCCTTTATATAAAAAAATTCCAAAGATTCCACCAGGAAACTATTAGAAACAATAAATGAATACAGTAAAGTCGCAGGATACAAAATCAATGTGCAAAACTCAACAGCATTCCTATATACAATCAATGAATCCTCAGAAAGAGAAATGAGGAAGTCAATTCCTTTTGCTATCACAACAAAAAGAATGAAATACCTGGGAATTAACTTAACAAAGAACGTGACAGACTTATACATGGAAAACTACAAGACACTTTGGAAAGAAATTGAAACAGACATTAAAAAATGGAAAAATACCCCGTTCATGGATAGGAAGACTTAACATTGTTAAAATGACCATTCTGCCCAAAGTAATCTACAGATTTAATGCAATACCCATCAAAATCCCACAATCATACTTTCGGGAAATAGATAAAAGAATTATCAGATTTATATGGAACCATAATAGACCTCAAACTGCCAAAGCAATACTACATAAAAAGAATAAGGCTGGTGGCATTGTACTCCCTGATGTCAATTTATATTACAAAGCATCGATAGTCAAAACAGCTAGGTATTGGCAGAAAAACAGAAATATAGACCAATGGAACAGAAATGAAAACCCAGAAATAAATCCACAAATTTATGGACAAATAATTTTCGATAAAAGAGCAAAAAATATGCAATGTGGAAAAATATGCAATGTGGTGCTGGGAAAACTAGAAAAACATATGCAAAAGAATGAACCTGAGCTGTGAACTCCCACCATATACAAAAATTAACTCGAAATGGATTAAAGACCTTCATATCAGACCTGCAACGATAAACTGTACGGAAGAAAACACTGGTACTAAACTTATAGACCTAGGACTCAAGGAAGACTTCATGAACCTGACATGAAAGGCAAGGAAAGTAAAAGCAAAAATAAATGAATGGGACAACATCAAACTAAAAAGCTCCTGCACAGCAAAAGAAACTATCAACAAAGCAAAGAGACAGCCAACTGAATGGGAGAAAATACTTGCAAATAACGCATCAGATAAGGGTCTAGTATCTAAAGAACTAACAAGACTTAACAACAAAAAAACCAACAACCCAATTAAAAAGTGGGCAGAAGAGCTGAACAGACACTTCTCCCACGAAGAAATACAAAGGGCCAGCAGACATATGAAAAAATGCTCATCCTCATTAGCTATCAGGGAAATGCAAATCAAAACCACAATGAGATGCCACCTCACACCTGTGAGAATGGCTGTTACCAACAAGACAAGGAACAATAACAAGTGCTGGAGAGGATGTGGAGAGAAGGGAACTCTGGTACACTGCTGGTGGGAGTGCAAACTGGTACAACCACTGTGGGGGACAGTGTGGAGGTTCCTCAGAAAATTGGGAATGGAGCTACCATATGACCCAGCAATCCCCCTTCTGGGGATCTACCCAAAGAACTTGAAAACCTTTGTCCACAAAGACTTATGCACCCTATTGTTCATTGTAGTGCTGTTTACGGTGGACAAAACATGGAAACCACAAAAGTGCCCTGCGACAGATGACTGGATAAAGAAGCTGTGGTCCATACACACAATGGAATATTACTCAGCTATAAAAAAAAGATGAAATACTGCCATTTGCAACAACATGGATGGACCTGGAGATCATCATGCTTAGTGAAATAAACCAGACAGAAAAAAAAAACAAAAAACTGTATGACTTCACTCGTATGTGGAATATAAAACTGAAAGCAACAAAGAAAAAAATATATAAAATGAACAACCAACCAACCCATGGACACGATAATTTAATGTTTATTTGGGGACAAAGGGGGAGGAGAGAGGAGAAGTGGGAGAGGAGAAGGGGG